>JAVTVY010020829.1:0-75936 GCA_036873755.1 Hanleya hanleyi
CAGTGTAAAATATACACAAATTTGAATATGCTTCTGAAAATACAGAAATACAAAGTTTACCATGCAAATATTGACATAGGCGATTGTTTTTTAACCAATTAAATGTTTTAACCGTAAAGTAATTGCACTGTACACTGTACAGTCCCTTTCAAAGCTGTTACGATATAAAACTGGGCAATATTTCCTGTACGAGGCATAGTTTATGCTAGGCCGGTTTCACACCGAACGCGCTGAAGCGGGGCGGGCGACGCGAAAAAAATCACCTCTGAAATGAAACAATGGTTGGTGCGTTTAGCTTGCACAAGGCACAGGACGCGGCAACTTAAGCAGTGGAGGCGGGCGACGCGAATGCAGAGGTCCAATTCCCCTGTTAATCTCGCCGCTTGCCTCAGCCTCCGCCGCGATATTGATACTGACCAATCGCAGCGTCTTTTCCTTCCTATGTTGAAGAGGAGAAGCAGAAGGAGTTATTCCTCGACGTAGTCCATTTTGTTCGGCCCACGTGATAATGCAATTGCGTTTGTCGCCCGCACCTGGTGTGAAACCCTCAAGGCGGCGGAGCTGTAAAATTCACCAAGCGAATTCGCCCGCGCCGCTTGCCGCGTCGGGTGCGAAAAAGGCCCTAGATAGCCTAGTAGACATTCATCCATTTTTCCGGCAACAACAACGCGACAACGATAATGCGGCGACGGCATAGAAATCGGTCATATGAAAATGAACCGGGGTGTACATATACGCACGGCACGGCAACGGCCAATCGAATTAAAATCCAGACTTAATAACCGCTCTTCTATCGCTAATTAAGATCTGGGACAGTCTGTATCTTAAATCTGTCGCGCATGGCGACCAATCACAGTCCAACTTCAACGGGCGAATAGGTGCCTATCCGATTATTTCTGTAGAGAACGAGGCGCAAAAAAATCCAACCCAGACAGATTTAAGATACAGACTGTCCCAGATCTTAATTAGCGACATGTCCGATAGAGGATCGGTTATTAAGTCTGAGTTTTAATCAGATTGGGCAACGGCAACGCGATGACACGATTTGGATTCGGTCCAGGAGCGATTTTGTGCCGTTGCCTGACATAAAAGTGACGTAGCCACAGCCAAACACATGCTTTCTGACAGGGAAGAGTACCTGCATACTCTCAAGACGATGTCTCGAAAACGGAAATGTACCTTTCTATGCCGTCGCCGCATTACCGTTGTCGCATTGCCGTTGCCGAAAAAAAACGGATGAGTGTGTACGAAGCTTCAGAATTGAAGAAATAATTTGTTCGGCTTCACAAACGTAAATCCCGTTTTTTGACGTAAACATTTTGATCAGTCATATACTGACCAATGCATTGTCTCCATATATTAAACAAAGATGAGAAAATCTCTCAGATTTTCTGAGGCTTTCTTCAGGTAAAACTCGCACCCCTTTGTTTCCTTATATCATTTTCAGGCTACCCCGGTCACATCTGATTGTAGACGCAACAACCCCAACTCCGTCTTTGCATGTGAACTGTAACAATCGAAACAGCATTATATTCTGGAAAATCATGATGGGGTCAGAATAATGGTCAGTAAATACGGTTGGGTGGTACCGTACTATTCACAGTTTCCCTATGCTTAATATATGAGAAAGGGCACGAATGGTCGCCCCGCGTAAACACACCAAACTAGAACATGCCGACGTTTATATCGTTGTAAGAATTTACCGCAGAATACTTACATTAAGAATATTCGCTTGTCAGTTAAGACATTCAAAACACTTTCTAGGTGTAATATATTAAGCTTAGATTAGCTGTGACGAGTAGGCCTACAACCCAGATAGCTATAGCTGTTGAATCACTGGCGCGTGAAATCAATGTGTGTTGAGGATTTCGGGTGCTCCCGATTCACTTGACATCATCAGCACCAGCATTCAAGCAGGCATAAATGAAAGGATATATAATCATATATCAGTTTATTGCAAAAGAGAATCAGTCAACCGATACATAATGATTTTCATATTGCCAAATTCGTAGCTTAGTAATTAGTAATCCCAAGTCGTTTTCTGAAGTATCAATTTCGGTGTCTCAATAGGACCACAGGCCCGCAAAACAAGAGTTTTGGGGGGTGTGGGCGGTGGCATTAGGGTGAAGTGTCGAAATATGGGGTCTCTATATATAACCCCATAGAGACCCCATATTTCGACACTTCACCCTAATACCACCGCCCACACCCCCCAAAACTATTGTTTTGCGGGCCTGTGAATAGGACACATCGTAGAAGCCATTTGGTGTTGGGAAAGATGCTGTGAAAAACAGACTTGTGGCAACATATCAACAGAAAAGCAAACCCATCGCCTTTGTATCACTGACCATGGATCTGCAGTATAAGAAACATAAATCTCGGTCCATTTGAGGTGAGAGGACCGGAGCGATTGGGGGAGACTGGCAGGCGTCCGGTGATGACGTTACCTTCGGTGCGATGTCACTTGTAGTCACGTGACTGCCGGATGAGGTCACATCCGGTGTGAGGTCACTTCCGGTCACGTGATTAGTAGGGTGAACGTAAAATTAGGAATTGGAATACAGCCGCTAATCTCGTGAAAATGCGGGAAAACGGACTAAATCTCGTCAAATGGGTCTATAGGGGCAACGCTAGGTCAAAGGGGTCGTGGAGATCTCGTCTTGATGCATAGCGTCACGCGTATTCAATGGGGCTGGGAACATGCTCAGAAGCATTGTCAAAACCTTTCCCCCACTAGTGATGCGCGGAATGAAAGCATTCGGGATACAAGCCTTCGGACTACGAAGTGGTGTGCAAGTCCCGTTTAATGCGTCCAGCAGTGTCCCTGTCCGAGGGGCAATCCAACGCCGAGTCAAGGAAGTGGGAGGTCTCTTGGTCTCCAAAGTACGAGTCGTAGGAAATAAAAGATTCGCATATCCCCGAGACCTAGCACAAGTCGACGACCGACCCAGTGACTATGCACATCGAAGACCCAGGACATCTTTGGGTAAACATGGCCTTCATCCATCCAGATACAAGCATCTAGTCCGTCATTCAATATTCAGTCGTCTTCCATGAAAGAATTTCCGCGTCCATAATCCAAAGACCTAAATGCTACTAGGCGAGATATGTATACGCCAAATGCAGGTCCCTCTGGTATATTACTGTTCAGAAAGGGATAGTTTACGATGTCAAAATTGTAATCATCTCTTTTGTCGTAGAGTCGACGAGAGGGAAGGCCCGCTTCATTTTTATAGAGATATAGGTCTAAATAAGATGTGCCGCTAGGGCCATCTGTAAGTAGTATATAGAACACGGGACGAGAGCGGTTTTCCAGGGAGGTAACTCTTGATTCCCCTTTTTCTGCCAGGGGGCGCCACCAGTCCCGTATGACGTCACTTCCGGTCTGGGTGACCGAACATGTATTCTTCCGCGGTGATGCGGTCCGGTGGTGATGCGGTCTGATGCCGCAGCGCGCGCGGGTTGTCCGGAAGTGCGTGGGTGAATCGGCAGCGCGCGCGCATGAAGACCCTCATACATACCCCAATGCAGGCGCAGACGTGAAGTGCCCGGATGATAGACACGGACGTCACCGAGAAAAACACCCCCTCAAGGCCCTCATACATACCCGAAAAGATACGGACGTTACCGAAAAGACACGGACTTTACCGAAAAGACACGGACGTCACCGAAAAGACACGAACTTCACCGAAAAGACACAGACTTTACCGAAAGGACACGGACGTACCCGAAAAGACACGAAGGTGAACGACATTGTGGAAAAACCCCACAGACAGGTTAGTACATGCATTCCTATGATGTTCACAGGTTATGCCCGATTCACGCATAATAAAAGGATTGATCTGTGTTGTTGTTGCTCTCTTTTTTGGACTAACCCATCAGAATAGTACGTATCACGGACTACACCCGTAGAGCTACGTCTAGGCGCGCATGTGTGACATGGTCTATAAAACACGTCTCTCTGGATCCCACACCTTCATTCCTACGGTTGCAGAGCCATGACGGACACCCGTCCCTATGCGACTCGCATTTTACAGCATGCGACCGTGGTTAATTCACTCACAGGTTACCGAGCAGTGGTTCGGTCCATGTTTTCAGATGGCGACGGCAACGAGGGGCGACGCCAGATCCTGAACGAGTTCACAGAAGCGGTCCTCGACAGAGTGCAGTCGATGGAGAGGTGTGCCATCACTCATCACTACTGGACTATGACAGCCATCCTTGATGCTCGGGCTATGGACCACGAGCGCTCACGCCGGAATCAGCGACGGCTGGTTGGCCTAGTCATGCCCTGTGCCCTATTGACCCTGGCGCTGTGGCATTGACAGTAGGACCTGACTATAAATACGAGGGTCAGACACAGTGTGCGTCATTCACCGTTCGTCATTGGGTCAACCATGTCACCAGTTCTACGAGCCATCCTTCCCCTTACACCCCGGGTGGGGTTACACGTCTATGAAGATAAAGTCACCCTCGTGGAAGACCGTGGAGATGTTTGCTGGTCGCGCGCTGAGACCGTATCGAATACGGTTACGCTACACCGTGACGGCTGGACCAAATTTAAACGGGTGTTGAGCGGCGAGCTCGACGGACACCTCATCCACATAGACAATGCCATCTACGTACACCGTGGACCCTTCTTCCCACGCCTGGGCCGCTACCAAGACCCTACGCGAGGCTTCACCCTAGACCCCGATCTGTGGACAGCCTTCGAGAAAGTGGTGCCCATCGTGGACCAGCTGTTTACACCGGACGAGCGGTCATCAGACGAGTTGGAGTGGGCTCGTGCCCTGGGAGAAGCGGCGGCAGAACCCAATGAACAAATGTCTAGCCATGAACCCGACGACGATGCCATTGATTACCCGGCTAGACTCAGTCAGCCCAGTGACATGACCACCCGATCCTTTGATCTCACGGGGTTCTCCCTATAAATACGAGAGACAGTCAAATCTGGTATCATTCACGTACTGACCATGACGGAGCATATAATACGGGCGTATCTCAGCTTGACCCCCGAGGTCTTCCTGCATGTGTATGTGGATAAGGTCGATATCATGGAGGAGGTGGGAGACATCTGTGATGCGGACCCTACACAACCGTGCCCGGCCCACATTCGTCTGTCCCGGCAGGGCTGGACCAAATTCAAACGGGTGTTGTCTGGTGAACTGGACGGCGACCTCATCCACTTGTGTCACGATGTGTACATCCGACGCGGCCCTTTCTTTGGTCAATTGGCTCGGCTAGATGGGGGTACAGTGCATTTTACCCTTCACCCTGATCTATGGTCTGCATTGGAAGATGCCGTGATAGATGTGGATCAAGTGCTTATCAAGCGGTCATCAGACGAGTTGGACTGGTCGTTTGCCATGGACACTGTGGAAGCCAACGAAGAAAATCAGAAAGAAACTCCGGCCCAAGATATACCCGTTATAAATAAACGATAGAGCCAGGATCCATCATCATTTGTCACCATGAAGCGCTGGGAGAAGGTGTTGGATAACTTATACTACAGTCCCGACAGTCCGGCGCCCTATAGTGCATTGTCGGCTCTCTTTCGAGCGGCCAAACCCCAGGGGATACAACGTGCCCAAGTCCGAGACTGGTTAAGAAAACAAGACACCTATAACTTATATCGATCTGTCCGTCGCCATTTCCTACGGAACCGGGTCATCGTGGGAGGACTAGATGCCCAGTGGCAAGCGGATTTGGTCGATATGAGCGCCTTTGCCAAACACAACGATGGGAATCGGTATATCTTGACGTGCATCGATATCCTATCGAAGTATGCGTGGGTGGTACCCATCCGGACGAAAACGGGGGCGAATCTCATAGCGGCGTTCAAAGACATCTTCAAGACCGGGCGCAAACCTTTGTATTTGCAAACCGACGAAGGCACGGAATTCCTCAACAGACCGTTCCAACAGTTTCTGAAAGCCCAGAAGGTGTTTTTCTTCCATACGTACAACGAGACCAAGGCTTCCGTGGTGGAAAGGTTCAACAGGACATTCAAAGGCCGCATGTATAAATATTTCACCTATAAGAATACAAGGCGGTACATCGATGTTCTCCCGAAACTTGTGAGTGGTTACAATCGAGCCTATCATCGGAGTATAGAGAGAGCCCCCATTACCGTGACCCAACGCAATGAAGCCCAAGTCCGGCGTGTCTTGTACCCCAGGCCATCGCAGCGAACGACGAAGGCGGTGTACAAGGTCGGCGACCCTGTACGGATCAGTAAAGTCAAAGGTCAATTTGAGAAAAGTTACTTGCCCAACTGGAGCGATGAGCACTTCCTGATTAAACGGCGCCTACCCCAACAGCAGCGAGTCTATGAACTGGAAGATCTTCAAGGGGAACCGTTGCTAGGGACGTTTTACGAGATGGAATTACAGCCTGTCGTAAAAACACAGCAAGACTACTACACGGTGGAGCAGATTTTGAAAACGGAACGTCGACGTGGCAAACTGTTTCATTTCGTCAAATGGCAAGGCTGGCCCAGTTCCTTCAATTCCTGGGTCGCTGCCAACCAGGTGAAACGACTATAAAGCCAGACACCACTACCGTCATCCTTCATTCCACGTTCGACCACGGTGCTATGGACAAACAGCAGCTGCCTCTGAACACAGCGTCTCCCAAAACGCGCAAAGCGCAAGTGGGCTTTGTGGTGATAGTGCTAACCCTGTTGAGTGTGTTGTACGGAGGTGTGTTTTACGACGTAGCCTATGTCAGCACGCTACTTAACCAACTGAGAACACCAGCCATCAGTGAAACCAGTCTACAGATAGCACCAGTCACCTCCGTGATCGAAACGAGCCCAGTCACCACCACACCCCGTTTACAAGCCACAACGAGCTCCACACCAAGCCCCACACCTACACCAGGTACACCCACTACGTCTGAAAACCCACCGGATTTCATCCCTCACACTGAACAGACAACGACGACCGACGTTATACCCACCACCATCATCACTCACAATGAACAGACAACGACGACCGACGTTGTACCCACCACCACCACTCCAGTTCACTCGTACGAAATTTACAGGAGCGGGTTACCACGACAGCGCATACAGCTCGAACCATGGACCCTCGGTGGCAGCATCCCTTCACTTGCGTCATCGCAGGACCGACGGGTTCCGGCAAAACGCACTTCGTCCGGAAGCTCCTTCAACACGCCAACAGCATGATCACCCCACCCATTGCCCGAGTCGTGTGGTGTTACGGAGAATGGCAGGCAGCGTATGAAGCAATGCCCCACATCACGTTCGTGAAAGGCCTACCCAACCTGGCCGATTTGGAACCCGACACCTTGGTGGTTCTGGATGATCTCATGGCGGAGACGGATGCGCGGGTCACCCAACTCTTTACCAAAGGCAGCCACCATCGACGGCTCAGCATCATCTACATTGTGCAGAATCTGTTCAGTAAAAACAAAGAACATTGGAAAATCAGCTTAAATGCCCACTACCTGGTGGTCTTCAAAAACCCGAGAGATACCACTCAACTGCTGCACCTGGCGAGACAGATGTATCCCGGCCGCACACCGTTTGCGTTGGAAGCCTTTAAAGATGCCACAACCCCTCAGCACGGGTATATGCTCTTCGACCTCAAGCAAGCCACCCCCGACCACCTTCGACTACGGACCGGCATCTTTCCCGGAGAGGCCCACCACGTGTACATGCAAAAATAATGTAAACACACCCACAGTGGCTCCCCAGCTGGAGTGTGTGTTTGATGATGGGGATAATAAAAAGAATGAATACCACAGCATGGTTGACTTTGTCTCTGTTCTCTGAGGTAGATAAAAAGGGCAGAGTTGTGGGTTCTGGCATTAGTTGTACATGATGTCTGCGCGAGTACGGAAGCACGCTCCCACGCTCCGTGTATTGAAGACGGCCCCACCCGAGTTGGTCCGAACCATTGTACGCGGTGCGGACCCTGACCTTGTACGCTGTCTGTGCGAGATCGGGTACAACCTGTTAAAAGGCAACGTACCACTGACTCCGGCTCAGAAGACCAAGTTGACCAAGCATAAGACAGGTCTCCGAACCTTAGTCCAGAAGCGAGTCTCTCAAACACAAAAGAAAAAGGTGTTACAGAAAGGCGGCTTTCTCGGGGCCATCTTAGCACTGTTGGCCGCTTCCGTGTTGGGTCCAGTATTGGGTGGACTCTTCGGCCGACAATGAACCACACGAAAAAAATGGTCCTCGTCGAACCACGGTTCCTCCAATCGCCCTACCCTGTCCCATCTACGGTGAAGACCATAAACACCCTCGATGGAGAGATGCAACAGATCTTACAGAGACCGGGGTTAAGCGACAGTGAGAAAGTACAACGGTACAATGAGACGCTTCAACGGTACATGACGTTCATGGACCAATACAAAACCCTCTCTACCCCACCACCACCACCACCACCACCACGTGAAACACCGCCGACCTCAGCACCGCTCCAACAGCCGCCATTAACAGGGGTACCACCCACAGCCCCACAGTGGGTGGAAGACGAAGTGCTGAAGAGTATACCTGCATCGTTCAAGAAACAAGCTGGCCTGGTATTACAACGGATGAAACAGAATCCTAACATGACTTGGAATGATAAAGGCAAACTACTGGTACAGAATCAGGTGGTCCCGGGGACCCACATGACGGATTTAGTGAATGACCTGACGCGTCAACGCAGGTCGCACACGGATCCTAGAGGATGGAAGGTCTTCGCTCAAGGCTTGAAAGACATGCATGTACCACAGGAATTGGTGGGGAACCCCCACCGCTGGGCCTTTATGCAGCGTGACTCACCGAGTCGTGCACCACGACAGACTCCACAACCTTGGGAAGCCGAGTGGGAACCGGAGTCACCCCCCAAAACACCACCACAACGGGCACCTTCTTTTCAGACCTTTAAAAAACCACCCTTGATCAGGACACCCCACATCTCCAGAGCCGTGACACGTAGCAAGTCAACGCGACGAACACGACGCCGGACACAACCGCCCAAGGCCTGGAACACCTATTAAAACCAACAGCAGCAGCAGGACAGCTCAGTCGCCATGTTTTACCTCACCCTACCCAGTAACAGTTCGCTGGATGTGTTTCCTGACAACACCGTGGCCAAGTACGTCACCCAGTTACCGCAACCGTTGCATTTACCTGGACGATGGGAATGTGGCCTCGTGGATATCCAATACCCTTACTCGTGGTACAACGT
This sequence comes from Hanleya hanleyi, assembly GCA_036873755.1. NCBI lineage: Eukaryota > Metazoa > Mollusca > Polyplacophora > Lepidopleurida > Hanleyidae > Hanleya > Hanleya hanleyi. The sequence goes on from JAVTVY010020829.1 coordinate 9,210, forward strand.
GCGTCCCAATGAAGTCTGGTACGAGGTGACCTACGAAGGCAAAAACACCCGACTCACCCTCCCCGAAGGCCAATACGATACCCCCAAGGAGTTCATGGGTGGGCTGACAAGACTGTTGCATTATAAGGCTCTACGGGAGGTCACGAATACATCAAAACCCATCAAATCCTTTCCCTTCAAGACTTCGATTACAACGCACACAACGACAAGGCACAGATCCTTCTCACCGCCAACGTGAGTGTCGTACTGAGTCCTATCCTACAGCAAATGCTGGGTCTCGCTCACGCGACCTACACGGGTCCATCCGAGGACCATGGCCAGATCCCGATGGATATGAAATCGGGTATGTACGGACTCTACGTCTACTCGGACGTAGTCGACAACCACATCGTGGGCGATATCAACACACCTGTGTTACGGGTGGTCCCCATTAAAAAGAGGTATGGAGATCAAATCACCCACAGTTTCACCCACATTCTCTACCTGCCCGTACGACAAACCGACATCAACACTATCACGGTGGATATAAGAGATGACACGGGACGACCGGTGGCATTCGAACGAGGAAAAGTGGTGCTGACACTTCATTTTCGACACTTCACTTTGCATAATGAAAGTACCTTACGAGTGCGATGCACGCAGCTATATGGACTATTATGCCCAACAGGCCGGGGGTGGCTTTCCGGTCTTTAGCGGTGCACGCATGCAACGAGGACATGGGCTGGGGAACATACTCGGCAGCATCGTCAAAACGTTCCTGCCCTTGGTGACGCGTGGGGTGAAAGCGATCGGCAAACAAGCGGTACGCAGTGGACTGCAAGTGGCCGGTTATGTCTTGGGGGGTACGGCACCCAAAGAAGCCTTGAAACGGCGGGCCAAAGAAGCGAGAGGCGTCTTGGTGGCCAAAGCACAACGCACCGTAGGGAATAAAAGAGCTGCCCCACCGAGACCACGCCCCAGTCGACGACCGACCCAGCGACGACGCACATCGAAGACCCAGGATATCTTTTCTTAAACATGTCCTGTCCCTCCACCAACAGTGAATTTGATTTGTGGACCGTGCCGCCTACACAGACCAGTGCCGAACAAGGATTATGGGTGGAGCATCTCCCGCTCTCCAGCATCAACGAAACAGGGCCCATCGAGTTCACCATCAGTAATGCGGATACGGCCTATGTGGATTTAGCCCATACATACTTGTATGTGAAAGCCAAGGTGGTCAATGGGGATGGCTCCAGAATCATCCAAGCTGCAACGGTGGGCCCGACGAATCTCTGGCTGCACTCGATGTTTCAACAGGTGGATATTTTTCTCAGCGACAAACTCATCAGTGACTCGACCAACACGTACCCCTGTCGAGCCTACATCGAGACACTGTTGTCGTATGGCCGAGAGGCTAAAAAATCTCAGCTGACAGCCGCTTTATTCTACCAGGACACACCCGAGCACATGGACACGGTGGACAATGTGGGATATAACAAACGGAAGGCTTTCACTGCGAACGGTGCCTCGGTGGATCTCATGGGTCGACTACACGCAGACATGTTCATGCAAGACCGGTACCTCTTGAACAAGATCCCCATCAAAATCCGACTGATACGGGCGCCTCCGACCTTCGCCTTGATGGCCACTAACGTAGATTCGAATCCAGCCGTTCAATTGGGACACATGAAAGTCTTGGAAACAAAACCAGCCCAGTACCCTATCCGACGTGTACAAACCAAAGTGTTCTCTGTGCCTGCTGGAAATATGGGCGCCAACAAAGAAAACCTGTTCCTGGGGGAACTACCCAAGCGATTGATCCTGGCCTGTGTGGAAAATACCAGTTTCAGCGGAGCCTACCCAGAGAATCCGTTTGACTTTAAACATTTCGGCATCAATTTTGTGGCCCTGCATGTGGATGGACAACAGGTCCAAGCCACGGCATTAACAGCGAACTTTGGGCGCAGGAATTTCATTCGAGCCTATCAGAGCCTGTTTACAGCCACCGGTCAAATCAACCAGGACGAAGAGAATTTGATCAGTCGGGAGGACTACGCGAACGGATACACGTTGTTCTGTTTCGATCTGACCCCCACCTTAGAGAACGACCATCAGCTGGCCCTGGCCAAGCAAGACAATTTACGGTTGGAAATCCACTTTGCACGAGCCCTGGGGACCACCGTCAATATGATCTGCTACGCCGAGTTTGACAACATCATTCAAGTGGACAAGGCGCGCAACGTCCTGTGTGACTTTTCCACCTAACATGGATACAGACCAGATAACCACCGTGCTGGAGAATGACCCAGGGACACGTATGGTCTTTCAAGGGGTGTTCGCCCGAGATGTGTTCCCATTAGACCGTGTGTATCCTGCTGCATACGTTCTCAACACGGACCCGATGGATCGGCCCGATGAACATTGGGTGGCCGTGTACTTGACAGAACAGCAGGGCGAATACTTTGACCCGTACGGCCTGCCACCCCTCCATCCCGATTTAACAGACTTTATGGATCAAGGTACAGAGGCGTGGTGTTGGAACAGTCAAACGTTGCAAAGCCTGACCAATAGCGTGTGCGGACAATATTGCTTGTTTTACCTGTACCATCGATGCCGGGGAAGGACCTTATCTAACATCGTACAGATGTTTGACGAGTACCTCAAGGCCGAGGACCGCGATGTACTCGTATATGACTGGGCCGCCCATCATTTCAATGTACAAGCCCCGTTCTGGGCTTAAGTTCTTTCAATGTACAAGCCCACTGTTCTGGGCTTAAGTTTACAAGCCCCCTGTTCTGGGCTTCAGTTCTTTCAATGTACAAGCCCCCTGTACTGGGCTTCAGTTCTTTCAATGTACAAGCCCCTTGTTCTGGGCTTCAGTTTTCAGGTGGTTGTTCTCACGTTGTTGTTCACTGAATAAAAAAATGAGATCTCACCAAAAAACCCTGTCTTTTGTGTTTTCTATATGAGCATAATGCATGAAACTGGCTTTGAACACCGTATTAGCCAATCAGTGGCCTACAATGGAGCCAAAGCTAACCCATCCATGTCCAGAAAACATTACCCGGGTGTACAAGATCCCGGATGTAGGCGCGGACGTAGGCGAAAGCATCCCAGTACCTGGATGTAAGCGCAGACGTGAGCAAAATTCTAGTACCCGTCCATTGGCTCTTTTATCGATCGCTCATTGGCTCTTTTTCTCGACCGCTGATTGGTTCAAATGGAACTGCCCATCCTTCCCAGGTTAATTTACAATCCCCTTTTGGGGTTCAAGCTCTGTATATCGATGCCGCAACATTGTCTCCGAACCTTGCCGAAAGGGAGACCTTGGACCTTTTGACCTGGATGTGACCTTTGACCTTTTGACCCGACATTCACCCGCGCACTGCCGGTGATGACGCGCGCGCGCGCTGCGGCCGGGGCGGGCCGGGAAAAACCCGGATGTTGAACATCTGGATCCTACGTGTACGGGAAAAATTGGAACTCTTCTGTGTTCGAAGGTAGTTTTAGTGAAACCCGGAAGTGACGTCACAACCTACCAAACCACAACCATGGACCCCTAGTGGTGGGTTAAAACACACCCCCACGCATCCCCCAACATGCCTGCTTTCTATACTACGGCCAGACTACGCATGCGCAGACTCTTCCACACGGACGAAACATGAGTCGATACATTACAAACTCCACGAGAGCTTCAAAATAAGACCTCATACGACACCATAGGACCATTAGGGGCTCACCTAGACCTCAAAACGTTCACCCCGTATGGACCTATATCTCCATAGCCATGCAGTATAGGCCTATGGGCCTACCCAGGCCTCGGTGAACTTTTTCCAAAAATTTCACCGTTTCGCTCCGGGACCCTTCCCATCATGTTCTAAATGACGAGACGTGAAAAACAAGACCAAACAACCCATATCACAATGAACGTGTGTGAATTTTCCAGGTTGAACCTATACCCCCATATAGCCAGTATGGGACTATATGGGCTATATGGTACTTTTCCAAAAATTTCACCGTTGCGCCCCGAGATCCTTGCCATCGTGTTCTAAATGACGAGACGTGAAAAACAAATCCAAGCAACCCATATCACAATGAACGTGTGCGAATTTCCCAGGTTGGACCTATACCCCCCATGGCCAGCCTATGGGCCTATATACAGACCTCGGTGACTTTTCCCAAAAATTTCATCGATTCGCTCCGGGACCCCTCCCATTGTATTTTTGTCGGTGAGACGAGATAAACGAGACCCCACAACCCATAGTAACACCCACAAAAAAAAATTGACCATCCCCATACCCCATACAGGCATTTTCCCTTATATTGTATAATACAGACCCCTATTGTAGGGGTAAAGTCCGTGTTACGCTTTTTATAGTTTCGGCAAAAAATCCTAATTTTACATACACCCACCCATGACTGGATGCCCCTTCACGAATGCTTCACTTTGATACCTCACTCGACCCAATCGGACCATGCAGGGTATTTGAAGTCTGTGGACTACTTTTTCTCCGCGGAAGCTTTTTCCCGCGACCGCATCACCACCAGACCGCATCACCGCGAAAGAATACATGTTCGGTCACCCAGACCGGAAGTGACGTCATACGGCAAGGTCACGCTCCATTCACCCAAACCGGAAGTGACGTCATACGGGACTGGTGGCGCCCCCTGGCAGAAAAAGGGGAACCAAGAGTTACCTCCCTGGAAAACCGCTCTCGTCCCGTGTTCTATATACTACTTCTGTAGTTTCCTTCAAATCCGGTAAAGGTGAATGTATATCCTTCACTGCGTCATTTATATAGCGATTATTCACTACAAGAAAAATCGTCTATATAGCGTTTGGTGAATGAGAAGGAACGGACTTTGAAATAATCTGTTTTTGAAAGCGTCTGCATATAGTCGTATTCATAAGAGAACTGATAAATATCAGCCAAAAAGGGTGAACAATTAGTACCCACTGGAATACCTATATGCTGTTGATATATTGTATTGTCAAATATCACAAAAATATTATTGAGAAATTCAAGCAACTCTATAAACAAAGAAACATCCCCTGAATGATAGTGGTATAGGGTTAAAGAATGCTTTATGGCTTCCGAAATTAATATATCGGCGATCAGTTCTCTTAAACACCGATACTTTTTATGAACAAAGACGGACAATAACGTCCTAAAGAGGGAATGTAGTATAGGGTCTAGAAATCCCATGTGAATACATGTCTGTACGGTATGTGACCTTTAGCATCAAGTTCTTCCGTAAGACATTTTGACTTTTTTAATATGCACATGCTTATGTTCTTAGAAATAGTAGCCCAATACCTTTCCCAAAAGGGCCCTCGTGAACAGGGTTGAAAGAAGCTTGGTGGTGCAGCTTCTAGAACCAGCTATGAATTTGGATTTGTATTGTGATTTATGCATTTTTGGAGTCCAGTACACTTTCGGTATATCGTTCCAGTTATTCTCTCCACTCATCAGAAAGTCGATTTGATTCTTAGCGACACATTCATGAGTGCCTCGACCAACAAGTACCCCTATCATGCCTACATCGAAACGTTGTCAGACGGCCGAGAAGACACGAAGTCTCATTTGACAGCATCCTACCCGGATATGCCGGATGGGTTTCACAGCAAACAGTCGAACGGTGGATCTCTTGGAACATCTACATACGGACCTGTTCAGCCAAGATCACTACCTCTTGAACAGCGTGCCCGTGAAACTCCGACTGATGTGATACATACATTATTCACACAGCAACAGACCTACACACACTCATACACAGCTGTACAGATGTTATTCGCCGAAATACTTAACCATGCCTAGTTGTACTAACTTTAGTCACTTATATCTGTACAGGCCTCACTTGCACCTAGCTGTATGAATGCAGCATACAGAGCGTCAATCAATCTTACCACCAGCGTCAGAGCGTCACTGCATGAAAGCCCGCATTTGATGCATTAAGGCAGGTGTTGACGTTACCACATTATGATAGCGGCTCCCTCAAACGGATTCGAACCATTTCAAACAGGTCTGAACTGGTTTCATTGTGTTTGTTCCTAGCTTCTTTAGTCCTAGGACAACAGTTGTCGGCAAAAGTTGTCTCCCTTGACATTACGATGGTCATGCACCCAACTCCATGGTGCAACCCAAAATCCACATGTCAACTCCTATGGGTCAGGGTAATAGGGTGTAGGTAACTGCTTAATCCCACGTGCACACCCAATCCGACCGTATTTGCTTTCTTTACTACTGATTACGTCACGGTCATGTGACCTTTTTTTCTTTGCTCCACTCCAGGGTCTACATGAATCTTCAAGGATCACATACCACTAGTTACCCCTTCACCCCTACGGGCTAGTGTATAGAAATTCATGTAGGCATATCTCAAGTGCGCACCGGAGAAGCTGTGCTTTCCATACTACTGATGACGTTACAGATGATGTCAGTCACGTTGACAGCACTCGAGTCGTATTACTACGAGAGCCAGTTTGGACTCACAATGTCAAAAAACTCTCCCCAATGCGCACTCGAAAATATCCGGACACTTACTACCCCTCAACTGTGAATGCGCATCATGTCATTTCCTGTCCATTACAAGCGTCTGGTCCGTCATTCATAATTCAGCTGTCGTCCATTACAGAATATCCGCGTCCATAATCCAAAGACCTATTCCATATTCTATATCAAAGTATTAGCACAAAATTCAAAAAGACAATCATAGTATACATAAATATAGGCTAGTTTCCTGCAAGAGCGAGTGAGTAAATAGAATTTAACGTCGCTTTCAACAATATTTCAGCTATATCACGACGAACCAACTAAGCACCACCCAGCCCAGTTGTGTTACTGCTACTTCAAAGAAGGAATATTTGAAGCAGCATGGAACCATCCACCCTCCATCCACCCTATAAAACACGGAGGACAGCGCACAAGACACAGACAGGACGCTTACATGGTGCAATAAAGACAAGTGATATTACAGTGCTAGACATCACATTATCAAGTTCCTGTTGCTTCTCAGCAAAATGCATTGAAACAACAGGAACCTGAACCCACCCAACCACCCGCGTTTCCTGCAAGAGAGAAGCGGTCAACAGTTTTCAAGGATGTCGGCAAGACAACATGATGTTCCAAAAAATATCAAATCCGTATCGCTGATAAGTATTCTTAATCCGTAATAATCGTTGTAAATTTGCATATACCACACAAATCATCTATTAAAATTCAATAGGCTTGTGGTTAACCACCCAACAATCCTTTATTCCAAATCTGAAGTCTCTAGCTGCAACAGTTTGGCTCCTATCGCGTTCACGCCATCATATGATTTTTTTGTGTTAGGTTGCCATGGAAGCCACCAAAATCATTGCAATGTACCCAAATACTATAGGCTTGTGGTTGAGTAAGCAACAATCCGGTATACCAAATTTGAAGTCTCGAGATGCTATCGCATTCACATCGTCATATTGACATTTTGCGTGACGCTGCCATGGCAACCACAAGAAGAGCCCAAGGGGCTTTAATATACGCCCGTATATCTTGAATTACATTGGTCCAAATTTCAAGTTTGTTCAATAGCCTTGATTCCAATTGGTAGCTAGCAATCCAGAGAAAGGTCTACAATTTTGTGCTTCTGAGAATATAACATATATCACATCTTATATTGAATGATAAACTAAAATGAGCTTAACTCTTGGTAACTAGTTGACCTTGGAGCAAGAGCCGGGAGCTCACATATCCCACACTGAAATCGACAATAGTCAACCACAAGAAAATAGTAGTTTTCCTGCAAATGGATTTCTTCCAAATGAGAAAATTTTTAATGAAGGAAGAAGAAACTGATGAAGTAACCTTTGAGTTAATAAACAGGTATGAAGTTCATAAAGGACCCCTCTCCCCATTAAATTAGTAAATGTATGGTTTTATTTCACAACAGTTTAACTAAATGTAGCTGTTTCAAACACAGGAGACAACTCCAGAGGACAAATGCCATATATATGTAGGGGAGAGAACTCTCAATATTCAAACCTAACACATATAGTCAGCTAAACTTTATTCAGTTTTGGGGGACTGTGACCTTGACCTTTGACAAATTGATGTATGGCTCCTCTTTGCCATGCGAGTAAGGTATACTCAAAGTTTGGTACCAATCCATACCTTGAAACTAGTTATCGCATGGACAACAAATGTTAATGGATGAATGGACAGAACGCAGCCATCAACAACATTGCATTACGTGACCTCGTCTTCGACAGGCATAGGAAAATGTGACTTTCAATGATTTCCTGATTTTGGGGTCACAGTGACCTTGACCTTTGACCTTGACCTAAATGTTGGTACACGGCACATTGTCTTAACTCAATGTATCAACGGACACAAAAAAAAATCATGATTTTTATGAATTTCATGAATTTGGGGGTCAGTGATCTTGACGTTCAGCCTTAACCTACATTTTGGTATGTGACACATCATGTCCCACTAATGTATCCAGACACAAAAAAAGTAATTTTCAAAGATTTCTTGATTCTGGAGTCACAGTGACATTGACTATTGACCTTGACCTAAATTTTGGTACATGATAAACCGTCTCTTCGTAATTTCTCAATGGACACAAAAAACATGATTTTTAACAATTTCAAGATTTTGGGGTCACAGTGACCTTGACCTTTGACCTTGACCTACATTTTGGTATGTGACACATCGTGTGCCCCTAATGTATCTACTGACAAAAGAAATGTTATTTTTATAATTTCCGGATTTGGGGTCACAGTGACCTTTGACCTTGACCTAATTTTTGGTATGTGACACTTCATTTCCCCCTATTGAATTCACTCACAAAGAATTGATAATTTTTAATGATTTCCTGATTTTTAGGTCGCACTGAGTTTTGACCTTGATTCTGGGGTCACAGTGATCTTGACTACTGACCCGGGTCTAAATTTTGGTACATGACAAAATGGCTACCCGTAATTTCTCAATGGACTAAAAAAATCATGATTTTTAACAATTTCACGATTTTGGGGGCACAGTGACCTTGACCTTTGACCTTGACCTACATTTTGATATGTGAAACATCGTGTCCCCCTAATGTACCTACTGACACAAAGAAATGTTATTTTTAATAATTTCCTGATTTTGGGGATACAGTGACCTTTGACCTTCGACCTTGACCTATATTTTGTTATGCGACACTTCATTTCTCCCTAATGAATCCACTCACAAAAAATTAGAAATTTTTAATGATTTCCTGATTTTTCGGTCACACTGACCTTTGACCTCTGACCTCAACCTAGATTTGGTATGCAACATATCTTTCTCCCCTAGGGCATCCACTCATCAAAAATTAGAACTGTAGATAGAAAACTGTCAACGATTCATGATTTCCTGATTTTAGGCAACAGTAACCTTTGACCTCTGGCCACGACCTCAATTTTGGTATGCGACACATCGTCTCCACCTAGCATATCCACTCACAAAAAAGATTGTAACTGTGGATAGAAAACGTTCACAGATATAGACCGGACACGAACACTTCAGTGATTTCCCGTTTTCTAGGCCAGTGACCTTTGACCTCTGACCTTGACCTTCATTTTGGTACGCGACACATCGTCTCCCCATAGGGTATCCACTCACCAAAAATTAGAACTGTAGATAGAAAACTGTTCCAGATATAGACCGGACACGACGGACGGACAGACGGACACACGGACGGAACCCGCCATCACATAATACGTCCGCCTTTTGGCGGGCGTATAAAAATCATTGCAAAGTCCCCAAATTCGATAGGCGTGTGATTGGGCACCCAACAATGCTACATGCCAAATTTGAAGTCTCGAGCTGCAACAGCTTGACTTCAATCGCGTTCACATCGTCATATGAACATTTTGTGTGGCATTACCATGAAAACCACAGACCGGACAACAGAAAGTGCATGACTGAGGGGTAATAATCCCCCAGTCGTAGTCCACACCACTAGAGCTGATGATGACACACTATAGGGCCCATTAGGAACCAGGATGGCACCTATATCGCCCAAAACATGCACTTTCCGTTATACGTAACAAAAATGCCAGATATCTACTACTTCTTCACGATGCATCATGACAATACGGACACTGTATGACTATGTAACGTGTACGAGCAGGACCAGTCGTGGTGTTTACGAGAAAACGAATCAATAACCGGGATTGCCCACTGGCATTCTGGCCGTCACCGTCGTTAACCCCTTTACTAGTAGAGATCCGGGGCTCGAAGAGATGATCACAACCCTATAAGGATGACTGACTCTAATGTAACGGTCTATATGGTATATTCTGCACAAATAGTATACGCGGTTACAAATAATAGCGTAGAACCGCGTGGCTTAGACAGAATGTCTAAGGAGATGTAACGTTAGGATATTTACATATATGTACAGACACTAGGAGAGTGTATGCAAATAAACTTGACGTATATATACACGTGATATGAGAGGGTGTGTGCATATAAAGCTAACGGATACGTACACTTGGTGTGTGCATATAAGGTTAACGGATACGTACATTTGGTGTGTGCATATAAGGTTAACGGATACGTACAATTGGTGTGTGCGTATAAGGTTAACGGATACGTACCCTTGATGTATATGTGGACAATAGAAGAGAGTGTGTGCAGTTAAGCTTGATGCTATATATATCAATAATATATATGGGGGTGTATGCATATAGCTTTATAGTTAATATAGTGCTTTATGTCTATGCGCGATAAGGGCGGCCTGGCTGCTGGCCCTTCTCTTCTGGGGATAAGGGCGGTCTGGCTGCTGGCCCTTCTCTTCCTCCGTCGTTGGAACGTTACGGATGTAACGCTCTCTCCAGGGATGGCACCCCGTCGTTGGAACGTTAAGGATATAACGCTCTCTCCAGATACGACACCCAGTCGTTGAGACGTCAAGGCCCGTTGGAACGTTACGGCGGTAACGTTCTCCCCAATATATATATACCCTCAGGCGTTGGAACGTCACGGCAGTGACGCTCTCTCCAGATATGGCACCAAGTCGCTGAAGCGTCATGGCCCGTTGGAACGTTACGCGGTAACGCTCTCTCCAGAGACGACTCCCAGGCGTTGGAACGTCACGGCGGTGACGCTCTCTCCAGAGACGTGGCAACCCGGCGTGTTCTTCACCCCCAGTCGTCGGAGCCTGACCCTAACTTGTCAGCTCACCAGTCTGCTTCCCGCACAGGTAAGTATAGCCCGGCGTCTCAACCCTTCCGGCTGCTGCGACCCGTCTATAGCCCGGCCTGTGACTACACAACTTCACGACGATCTCTCAGGTAAGAACCACGCACCACTCACTCTCCGTGACCGTCAGGACAATTACTTGGGTGTATTTTGTATTACCATTTCATCTGGCACCAATAAAACATCATTACTGTATGTCAACTGTCGTTGGCGACCCTCTGCGACCTGGTCGCAAGCTTCTGCGACCTTCTGCGACCCGGTCGCGGATTTCTCCAATTCCACCGTCTATCGGCGTTTCTCGGGAGGAGAAGTCTGTCTGTGCTGTACCTTGTATCTTGGCTTGTCTTTTCTGTATGGGCTGTAATCTATGTATACTACTGTACTGTCTGTGATCTGTATTTCTTGACTTTTACTGTATGGGCTGGGTTCTGTGCATCTTTCATTATTGTGTGATAAATACACATATCCTTCTTGTGGGATCTGTGTTCTGTATCTTTCTTTACTGTATAATCTGTGATCTGTGTGTCTTTCTTGTGTGATCTGTGATCTGTATCCGTAACTTGTCTTTTGCCAGCTATACGCCGTCTGCGACCCTTCTTGCCCCCGAAGCGTCCGGCCCAGTTTACCGATGTTTCTCGACGAAAACAGCTCGCCCGCCTGTGCCTTGACCGCACCGCCCGGCTGTAATAACTGCGACCGTTTTCGTCCCGTATAGCGTTGCACGGCCGTCTGCGCCGAATAAACAGGCTACACAATACGTCGTTGGATTATGGCAGGGGAAGTTTGGCTTATTTATCTCTGTATTTAGTGCAGTTGCATATTTCTGGGGGTGGAGGGAATCCCTATCTATCGTCATATACCGCTTCACGATCAACAAGATCGACACATAAATATTGCGACTTTAGTCCCAGTGCCGCGGGATTAGCTCAGCAAAACAGTGTCGAAATTATCAACCTACTGGTATAGACCTAAAAGCCATATTTTATACTGAAGTTAGACCATGCAAGTTGCCTGAATGTGCTACGGGCAAAAACATGTCTCATTACAGTATTATAGAATACCCCACAACTATATTAGACACGCCACGCTGTCGTGTTTCCTAAACTATAGTATAACCACAAACACGTTTCCACACCGAAAATGCGAGCTGGCAAATTCTCATTGGATTGGCGTGTTTTTACAGGTTACACTAACTACAGGAGTTTACAAGCTTTTACACTCCCAGGCCAAAACAACTGCATTTACGGCCCAAAAGTAAATTGCGCCAAAATCGAAAGTTACAGGCTGTACCTGGACGTGCTTCCTCCAGCTCTGTCTTTCTGGTCTGACCACGGTTGGAATGTCAGCTCGAGTTTATATAGCCGGTGCCACTCTCCACCAACCGGAGACGTTTCGCCCGCCAGGAAAGATCGTCTTCCACCGAAATTACAGTTCATAGTCCATAAATGGGAATGACATCCCAATCCATAATTCGTAAAGAATGTTCCACGAAAAGGGCAACACCTATCTCGCTCTGGTACGCGAGAAATACGGGGGAATGCATTTCCGACCACTGGCTCTTCCATCACGGGCTCTTCCACCCTTCCAGCGGTGACACGCCCCCCTCTGATTCGAACAGTCCTATACACAAACGGTTAACTGTTACACTGCCCCCGCCTTTCCAAATCATGACGTCCCCGTCATGGCCGTACGGGTCCCTCCGTCCAGGGTGGCGTTACAGTTCCAGTTGTACAGTTCGAATCAATTTAAACAAAACCGCTCGCCAATTACGGGCCATCAGGGCCGGCGAAATCACCAGGTGGCCACCCTCCGGCGGTCTGGCCGGGCCACCACGACATTAGGTCCACAGATTTCCTTCACAGAATTACATGGCGGCTAGCAGAGCCGCCCCACGACATTAGGTCCACTGGGCTGCACGCTCAGTTGGAGCGGTCGGGCTTCCCCCCCCTTTTACGGCACACGGGCTGGGACGTCAGCACGTAGCCGTGCAACCTGCGAGGCTTCACCACTCGCTGACCGCGGGTCGTCGTCGCGTGTGTGGGGGCTGCCTCACCCTCGGCCACTTCCTCGGGCTCGTCCTCCAACTCGCTGTCCAGCGTTCCCCGCGGTTCCAACTCAAATTCGGCCTGCCAGGCCGGCTGCCGGATGACGCGTCCACTCCGGCTCGTCTGGGGCTGGCTTATGGGTGGCCGCACGGCTACCGGGTGGGTCAGGGCGTAAGGTTCTGCTTGGGCCGGTTCCGGCCCCTGCGGGTCGCCGCCGTCGTCACTACCGCTCTCAGACGCCGTATCGTCACCCTCCACGTCCAGCCGCGGATAACATGGTTTGATCCGGTCGACGTGCAAGACATGTCGTCTCCCGTCGTCACCCCGGATCCGGTAGGTAACATCCGACAACGCCGCCTCCACCACAAATGGTCCCAGCCACCGGTCTCGAAGCTTCCGAATCTGCCCTGGCCGGGTCACTACGGTATGCATATAGACCCGATGTCCGGGGACGAATCTTTGGGCCTTGGCCTTCAGGTTGTAAGGTAGCAGTCTATAGAAGAGCCAAGGCATCTGAAATTAAACAGTAGGCTGGTTTATTATATGCCAAACACCAACCGTGTTTTGAGAGAACCCCCATAGAACTATATATTTTCTGAAAGAGTAGGCTCTTGCCATAAAGCTGAGACAGATGTAAACATAGCTGACCGAAATCAGGGTCCCCATAACCCCTACTGAACATGCCCCAAACTTCAGGAAAATCCTCTAAATTTGGCCCAAAATAGGTCATATTCTCTCCCCATCACAGAAAAAACTTGACAATCGATTGCTTTGAAACTCACCGACACTGTGCCCAGTCGAAGGATCAACAAAAATTGGCAAAGAAAATAGGGGGTCGACCACGCGGATTTCAAGCTCATTTTCCCACTGCAAAATATACCATGTGCTCGCAAGCAGAAAAAGGCCCCAATTTACAGCCACACTTTCGCACTTCCATCTTCATAGAGAAGCATTGGCCAATCTAACTGGCAAAATACCATGTATTGATTTGAAGCAAATCAACCAGTCAACTGAATGATATTACAAATATTAATAAACAATAAGCCAATAAAAATTCTCATGGGGTCAAACCTGGTGGAATATTAACTTCAAAGATTTTGAGGGGGACCAAAAATCCGCAACTATGGACTGAGCCCTAAAGACGCTTCTGCCGTCTCAGGGCCTTCCCACTGTTTTCCCTCGCCTCCTCGTGGATGTCGACCAAGTGGTCACGAAGGTCCCCGACCCACGGCACTGGCTCCGTTCTCTCACTCGGGGGAGCCCCAACTGTCAGGTGAGCTGGTAGAGTCACCTCGCGGCCAAACGTCATCATATTCGGCGTATACCCCGTAGTCTCGTGTGCGGCCGCACGGTACGCCATCAGTGTCAGTGGAATATACACATCCCAATCGTCGGGGTGGCGGGCGGCACTAGCATGAAGCATCTGACCCAGAGTCCTGTTGAACCTCTCAACTTGGCCGTTAGACTGCGGATGGTACGCCGTCGTCCGCGTCTTCTTCATGCCGAGGATCCTAGACATCCCCTCGAACACTTTGCTCTCAAAGTTCCGCCCCTGGTCCGAGTGTATCAGGGAGGGGACACCGAACCGGCTGACGTACAAGTCAATCACAGCCTGGGCCACCGTCTCCGCTTCTTGGTCCGGAAGCGCAGCAGCCTCCACCCACTTCGTGAAATAGTCACAGATGACCACAATATGCAGATTTCCTTTCGTCGTCAGGGAGAGAGGACCCATCAAGTCCACGGCGATACGTTGTCCGGGGCATCCCGTCATCATCCCGCGGTGCTGTCCTCGGGGTTTCTTCCCGGCCTGCTTCCTCCGACTGCACGTGTCGCAGCTCCGACACCACTGTCGGACGTCACGCTGCAGGCCAACCCAGGTGTACGCTTGTCGCACCTTCTTCAACGTCTTGAACACACCTAGGTGTCCTCCAGTCGGGCTATCATGACATTCCTTAAGTATCCTCCTTTGAAGGGCCCTCGGGACCACCAGTAACTTAGCCTTCTCACGGCCTCGCACGTCATACCAACGTCGTACCAGGAGGTCTCCTTCCAGGGCCAAGGCGTTGTAGGCTCCCCACAGCGCTTCCGTTACCCCGCTGTGTTGACAGACTAGGTCCCACCGAGGTCTGGTACCAGCCTTTACCCACTCAATCACCGGAAGTAGCTCGGGATCTGCAGCCTGGGCCGCTGCAAAGTCCTCATTGGGTGGAGATATGGTCACAGCTCGGGCCGCCGCAGTCTCTCCGTCTTCGGTCTCACAGGAACGACCACACTGCTTGCACGGACGTCTGCTCATCGCGTCAGCATTCTGATGCTTACGGCCTGGTCGGTGGACGATGTCAAATTGATAGGTCGACAGAGCTTGGATCCACCTCACGAGTTGGCCCTCCGGCTCTTTGAATCTCATGAGCCACCTCAAGGACCCATGGTCGGTGCGCAGTAGGAACTTCTTCCCGTAGAGGTAGTGCCGGAACGACTTAACGAAGTGGACCACTGCCAGGAGTTCGCGCCTGGTCACGCAGTAGGCCTTCTCAGCCTTGGTGAGTACCCTGCTGCCATAGGCCACCACTCTCTCCTGTCCGTCGATCTCTTGGGACAGAACGGCTCCGATGCCCCAACCGCTGGCATCCGTGTCCAGGATAAACGGTTTGGACATGTCAGGCATGGCTAGGATGGGCGCCGCTATCATCTTCTCCTTCAGGGTATCAAATGCGACCTGACAGTCGTCGGTCCACACGAAGCTCTTCTCCTTCTGGGTAAGTTGATGCAGGGCGCTGCCATGGTCGCAAAGTCTTTGACGAACCTCCGATAATAACTACATAATCCGAGGAAACTCCGTACCTCGGTCTGGGAGACTGGGGTGGGCCAGTCTCTCACAGCCTGGACTTTCTTCGGTTCCGTCTCGATACCAGCGCCGGACACGACGTGTCCCAGGTAGGTGACTTTTCGGGCGCCGATGACACACTTGGAGGGTTTCAACTTAAGCCCGTGAAGCTGTAGTCTCTGGAACACCACCTCCAAGTTGGCCAGCATCTCGGTAAACGTCTTCCCGAACACGATGATATCGTCGAGGTAAATGAGGCACGTCTCGTAGTGCAGACCGGCCAATACTGCTTCCATCAGGCGTTCAAAGATTCCAGGGGCGTTGCACAGCCCGAACGGCATAACGCGGAACTGGTAAAGGCCTTTTCGGGTAGCAAACGCGGACTTGCATCGATCTTCAGGCGCCAATTCAACTTGCCAGTATCCAGACATCAGGTCGAGGGTAGACCACCACTGGGCTCCGTTCAGTGCGTCAAGACTGTCATCGATCCTTGGCAGAGGATATGCGTCTTTCTCTGTGACGTCATTCAGGGCCCGATAATCCACGCAGAATCGAGATTTACCGTCCTTCTTCTTTACCAGGACGACAGGAGCCGACCACGGTCCCTCGGAGGGCTCGACCACACCTCGTCGTAACATCTCGTCTACCTGCTTGTCGATCTCCCATCGGGCATGAAGGGGCGGTCTTTTAGGTGGAATACGAATCGGGGGTGCACTCCCCGTCTTTATTTGATGTTGCACCCTAGTCGTACGCCCAAGGTCATCGTCATCGGCAGCAAACAAATCAGCGTGTCTATTCAGCATTTGTCCAACTTCCGTCAGCTGGGCTGCACTCAGGCCGTCCTTGGACTTCTCCAACAGAGGCTGCATATATGCCGGCACGGTCGTCGTCCGCGCCCTCGGCTCTGCAGGCTCTTCCGGAACATCACCCAGTGTGGACATAATCCCACAGAAGGTACCAGCGTGAATGACTGTGGACTCACCGGAAGCGTTCAGCATACGAATAGGCACACTACCATCAGATGCAACTCGAGAGAGTGTTCTCGCCAGGACTAGGCCGGTCTTCTCGGTAAATGCGAGCTCCCCCTATACTAGTCCAATTTCCCCCGGCGGTGGGTCTTCCACCCTGGCCGGGGCAAGCATCTGGGTTCTAGGCGGTATGGTGATGGTCTCAGCCAGGGCCAAACGATAGCAATCGAAACTTCCTACAACCTCGCATTGCAGGTACTTGCCTCCCAGCTTCAATCGATGGCCTCTTGCGTCAAGTATACAGCCGTGGCGATACAGGAAGTCGTACCCCAAGATGGCGTCGATGGACAAGTCTCCCACAACCAGCGTGTGCTTCCACACCGTCCCCTGGATCGATATCCTGAAGTCTCCCTCTCCGAGTAAAGGCATATGGGAGCCATCAGCTACCTTGATGGACTGGTACCGGGAGTCTCGAAGGACTGGTTTCACATCTGGGTCAAGCTGTTCCCATATCCGGCGGCTGATCAAGGAGATAGATGCTCCGGAGTCCACACAGCACATCACTTTCACCGGCCCGATGGATGCGGGTAGGTATATCCCCGCTTCCCCCTGGTTGTGAAGCGCAGGCTTTGGTGGGTTCCCGGACCCGGACGATCGTCTCGGGGGCGGAGAGGGTGAACGCCTGGGGCACGCCGCTCTAAAATGGCCGTCTTCTCCGCACCTCCAACATCCCCGTCGTGGTTGTCGTCTCGTCCTCTGCCCCCGCCTTGAACTTGAGCGTCCCCGTCCTGGGAAGCGCCTCTTAAACTCTTCCATCAGGGTAGAAATCTCTGCTCGAAGTCGGGCCTGCGCGTCCTCATCATCCTCAGGAACGTCAGCCGGGATGTCTTCTCCTGCAGCGGCTCTTGCCGTGGGGTCGGGACGTCGACCCTGGGCGTCTTGGAAGGCCTCTACTTCCACTGCGGCATGCACAGCCTCGTCTAGGGACTTCGGGCGGCTCTGCCAGACTTTGAACCGTAAGTCTTCTTCAATTGCCTCAAAGAATTGGTCACGGGCCAGGGTGTCTTGGACCTCATCACCCGCGTCTGGGTAAGCCATCTGGCCAAGTCTCACCAGAGCTTGGCCCAGTTCAGGTAGCCCTTCTCCCCTCTGTCGTCGTCTTGACCTAAGCTTGGATTTATACAGCTCCGTTTGGTTAGGGGGTGCGAAGCGTCTCTCCAAGGCATCACGTAGGCAGATGAAGTTTGCCTCCCCTGGTTTCATCTTCAGACTAGAGAGGACCTGTTGTGCTGGCCCCCGCAGGGAGACGGCCAAGTGTTGTCCCTTCTCCTCCGGTGTCCACCGGTTCAAGGCTGCGCAATGCTCAAAATGTACCAGGTGATCTCCCCAGGGCGTACCCCCATCATATGTCGAAGCCTTAACCAACATCTTACGGGAAACAGGGATGGTCGTGACTGTGGCTCCCCCACTGGTATCAGCCGCTGAATGGTGCCCTTCTGCGACCCAGTTGCGGCCCTCTGCGACCCGGTCGCCAGCTTCTGCGACCCGAACGCAAATCGTCTGTTCCCGTACAGGCTGGTCTATGGGGGTTCTGGTAGTACCCTCTTCGGCCCTGGGCGTGGACGTTTGCGCTGGGGCTCCCATCGTCGTCTGATTGAAGGCCGCCCGCATCGTCCGCATCTCTGCCTGTAAGCTTTGGAGGCCCTCTAGTAGCACCTGGATAGTCAACGAAATCTCAGTCTCGACGATGGCGGGCGTTGACAGCTCGGACGGTGCTTCTACCGGCCTCAAAGTGGCTGGAACAGGTATCCTCGATAGCCCTCTCCCCTGTAGGATAGCCCGTAGACCCGCTATGCCCGGACGTCTCGGTGTTGCTAGGGAACTCATGGGTAATGGCGTTGTCGGCATGTCGTTGTCGGTCATCTCTAGTAGTCGGTTGTTCTCTTCTGTTGTAGATCAGGCCAGATCCCACCGCTGCCACCAGTTTTCTCCGTGTAACGTGTACGAGCAGGACCAGTCGTGGTGTTTACGAGAAAACGAATCAATAACCGGGATTGCCGACTGGCATTCTGGCCGTCACCGTCGTTAACCCCTTCACTAGTAGAGATCCGGGGCTCGAAGAGATGATCAAAACCCTATAAGGATGACTGACTCTAATGTAAAGGTCTATATGGTATATTCTGCACAAATAGTATACGCGGTTACAAATAATAGCGTAGAACCGCGTGGCTTAGACAGAATGTCTAAGGAGATGTAACGTTAGGATATTTACATATATGTACAGACACTAGGAGAGTGTATGCAAATAAACTTGACGTATATATACACGTGATATGAGAGGGTGTGTGCATATAAAGTTAACGGATACGTACACTTGGTGTGTGCATATAAGGTTAACGGATACGTACACTTGGTGTGTGCATATAAGGTTAACGGATACGTACACTTGGTGTGTGCATATAAGGTTAACGGATACGTACCCTTGATGTATATGTGGACAATAGAAGAGAGTGTGTGCAGTTAAGCTTTATGTTATATATATCAATAATATATATGGGGGTGTATGCATATAGCTTTATAGTTAATATGGTGCTTTATGTCTATGCGCGATAAGGGTGGCCTGGCTGCTGGCCCTTCTCTTCTGGGGATAAGAGCGGCCTGGCTGCTGGCCCTTCTCTTCCTCCGTCGTTGGAACGTTACGGATGTAACGCTCTCTCCAGGGATGGCACCCCGTCGTTGGAACGTTAAGGATATAACGCTCTCTCCAGATACGACACCCAGTCGTTGAGACGTCAAGGCCCGTTGGAACGTTACGGCGGTAACGTTCTCCCCAATATATATATACCCTCAGGCGTTGGAACGTCACGGCAGTGACGCTCTCTCCAGATATGGCACCAAGACGCTGAAACGTCACGGCCCGTTGGAACGTTACGCGGTAACGCTCTCTCCAGAGATGACCCCCAGGCGTTGGAACGTCACGGCGGTGACGCTCTCTCCAGAGACGTGGCAACCCGGCGTGTTCTTCATCCCCAGTCGTCGGAGCCTGACCCTAACTTGTCAGCTCACCAGTCTGCTTCCCGCACAGGTAAGTATAGCCCGGCATCTCAACCCTTCCGGCTGCTGCGACCCGTCTATAGCCCGGCCTGTGACTACACAACTTCACGACGATCTCTCAGGTAAGAACCACGCACCACTCACTCTCCGTGACCGTCAGGACAATTACTTGGGTGTATTTTGTATTACCATTTCATCTGGTACCAATTAAACATCATTACTGTATGTCAACTGTCGTTGGCGACCCTCTGCGCCCTGGTCGCAAGCTTCTGCGACCTTCTGCGACCCGGTCGCGGATTTCTCCAATTCCACCGTCTATCGGCGTTTCTCGGGAGGAGAAGTCTGTCTGTGCTGTACCTTGTATCTTGGCTTGTCTTTTCTGTATGGGCTGTAATCTATGTATACTACTGTACTGTCTGTGATCTGTATTTCTTGACTTTTACTGTATGGGCTGGGTTCTGTGCATCTTTCATTATTGTGTGATAAATACACATATCCTTCTTGTGGGATCTGTGTTCTGTATCTTTCTTTACTGTATAATCTGTGATCTGTGTGTCTTTCTTGTGTGATCTGTGATCTGTATCCGTAACTTGTCTTTTGCCAGCTATACGCCGTCTGTGTAGCTGTCTGCGACCCTTCTTGCCCCCGAAGCGTCCGGCCCAGTTTACCGATGTTTCTCGACGAAAACAGCTCGCCCGCCTGTGCCTTGACCGCACCGCCCGGCTGTAATAACTGCGACCGTTTTCGTCCCGTATAGCGTTGCACGGCCGTCTGCGCCGAATAAACAGGCTACACGATACGTCGTTGGATTATGGCAGGGGAAGTTTGGCTTATTTATCTCTGTATTTAGTGCAGTTGCATATTTCTGGGGGTGGAGGGAATCCCTATCTATCGTCATATACCGCTTCACGATCAACAAGATCGACACATAAATATTGCGACTTTAGTCCCAGTGCCGCGGGATTAGCTCAGCAAAACAGTGTCGAAATTATCAACCTACTGGTATAGAGCTAAAAGCCATATTTTATACTGAAGTTAGACCATGCAAGTTGCCTGAATGTGCTACGGGCAAAAACATGTCTCATTACAGTATTATAGAATACCCCACAACTATATTAGACACGCCACGCTGTCGTGTTTCCTAAACTATAGTATAACCACAAACACGTTTCCACACCGAAAATGCGAGCTGGCAAATTCTCATTGGATTGGCGTGTTTTTACAGGTTACACTAACTACAGGAGTTTACAAGCTTTTAGATTCCCAGGCCAAAACAACTGCATTTACGGCCCAACCATAAATTGCGCCAAAATCGAAAGTTACAGGCTGTACCTGGACGTGCTTCCTCCAGATCTGTCTTTCTGGTCTGACCACGGTTGGAATGTCAGCTCGAGTTTATATAGCCGGTGCCACTCTCCACCAACCGGAGACGTTTCGCCCGCCAGGAAAGATCGTCTTCCACCGAAATTACAGTTCATAGTCCATAAATGGGAATGACATCCCAATCCATAATTCGTAAAGAATGTTCCACGAAAAGGGCAACACCTACCTCGCTCTGGTACGCGAGAAATACGGGGGAATGCATTTCCGACCACTGGCTCTTCCATCACGGGCTCTTCCACCCTTCCAGCGGTGACACGCCCCCCTCTGATTCGAACAGTCCTATACACAACGGTTAACCGTTACAACTACACACAAGAGAGTCCATGTGACACACTCTAAAATCCATTGGGATCCCATATGACCTTCGCTACTACTCTTTGACCGCACGTTCTGGTCAAATCACACCAATCGTAGTGTACACAATAGCTTCAAGACGACCCCCTCCACAACCCACTGGGTCTCGGGATAGTCCCTCAATCGCTCAAACACGCTCGCTCCCGTGCCCCCAAAAATTCCCCCTGTCACTACTACTCCTCGACCACACATGTGCACCATGACATCACTTACACTCAAACCACGCCAATCGTAGTGTACACTCCGAGGGTTTCAACACGATGCAGTCCACGATCCACTGGGATCAAGGATGGTCCATAGATCGCTCAAATACACCAGTGATTTTTTACCAGAACACACCCTTAAATTACCCTCTTTCGCTACTACTACTCGACTGATCATACAAAATAAGATCACTTTCAGTCGAACCCAAATCCATCTTAGTCTACATCACAAGCGCTTCATGACGAGACCCTGCACGGATCATCGGGACCACAAATTGCCCCCAATCGCTCAAACACACGAAGCCAAAAATTGCCCCCCCCCCCCCAATCGCTCAAACACACCCCTGCGCACCCCTATACTGCCCTCCTTTGCGGATACTCCTGGACTGAGCATCATGACATCGCTTCCCAGCCAAGATAGCTCAATCGTTGTCTACATGCCAAAAGCTTCAAGGCGAGACCCAGTTAGCTCACCTAGACCCACTTGATTAGGTTGTTTCCGCATATTTTTTGGACAGAAGTTAGTGTTTTCCGCATTTTGGAAAAATTTTGGAAAAAAAACGTGATCGGTACGGACTTCTCAATGGTGACATGGCAACCCATGTCCAAGATCAAAGGTCAACTCACCCCATTCTCATCATCCTGAATATGACCAGGTCGATCTTCCCACAACTACTGAGCAGAGGCCACTCTCACGTACCGATAGTCAAATTTTGTCACCATCTTGTTCAGCACAGAAGGTTCCAAGTATGCAAACTACTACAACCATCATATGAGTTGACATTATTTTGACCTGTTTGGGGGAGGGGGGGGGGGGGCAGTTGCGGTAACAAACCGAGTCTATCACGATGGCTATGAATAGAATATAGAACAGTTCACGGCAAAGGGATGTAACAATTCAAGGTGTGATATTCTAATACCGCACAACCTCAGATAACACTAGCACCGTTATCAATAAGGTGACATTTTCTGATTCATTGGACAAATGGATTATTTGGGCCATGGCACCTCCGCCCTAAATATCTTAAACAGTCTTGTGGGCCATTCAATTCACATTTGTGATCTGCCCAATACCAAGTTGACTTGTAGATATTCACATGGAGTCGATTTTTTTGTACATTTAGTGAATACAATACAAAATATGAAAAGCTATCTTTTAAGCCCTGTTGTATAACATTCATACGATATGATAGCCAAGTTTACATGGCTTCGTTCGTTTCTACTACGAACGAAGCCATGTAAACTCGGCTAACGATATGAATTCTTCTGAAGTCTCTCTGCATATTCTGAAAGCTTCAATATTCAAAACACTGATGACAGAAATTTCAATGAAGTACAATGTTTCTTTACTTCTGATGAAAACTATGAAATTCAAACTATGGAACTAAAACACTTGATGTAACCTTGGTAACTAGAACAAGGGCAGGAATAATTTACAAAAATTATTATAATAACATTTCTTTGTTAAATCACCAACATCCTAACATGCTCACCCTTAGTTTGCTTTGAAGTACAACCAGCAGCAAATCAGCTAGAAGTCTGTTACCTCAGAATAGACCAGCTAGAATTTATTGGTCACCTCCTCCCTACTTGCATGACTTATAACATATGATGTGACATACATTGTAGATGTGCAGTAAAATTGCAAGTGTTTGTGCAGAGTCGAAACAAATATCGAGTGATGCATCATGGCAGATGATCTGATGCTGGAATTATAAAACTCCACTTAAAAAAGTACACAATTATTCCTACCCATGATCTCTCATGTGCGGACTCCGCCGGTCATCTTTCGTGCATAGAGACTGTGCAAAAGTCTAGTTGTGTAGGTGATTTGATGAGTGCCAGTGCGGTCTAACTATTCTGATCTAATGTTACACACTTCTAGTGGATTTGCTCCGGTGCAACTTGATCTAGATGGAACAAACACACCCGGCACGTGTCCATCAGAACTGATAGGCGGTGACAGAAAGCCGGCATCTATCAACTGACAAGGTTATAACAAGGTTGAACAAGGTTGAATAGTATGTTGGTCACATCTCTTTGCCTTTAAATTACTGTTGTTTTTCCAGTGAGATGAAATGAGTTTCAAAGACTAGTGAGGTTTTATTTTTTTAAGGACTTTCAATGCAGAGTGCAAAACATACACTTCATAGGTTAACTCTACAAGTATGGCAGTTCTGAAAATATATTAAAGTTGCCCGATGGTGCCCCTAGCAGCCAATATTTTTATCCATAGAAACCAGCTGCATTGCAGATGCATGGCATGCATTTTGGAGATTTGAAATGGTAGGGTTCATGTCTCGCATTCTCATGCATTTTTGAGACTTTATTGGGTTGTATTATTTCACACAAAAATGTATATCACAAATGCTTCAAAATATATACAGATCAATGGTATTTCATGGAGAAGACATGCTGCTTCTCCTTTGTGCGGAGGGATCATAACACATCATAGTTTTCTAAATGTAATATCACAGTATAGTCTTCCATCGAGGAATGGTCAGGATAGAATAGTTCAAGTTTTAATGCTAAATAAATTATCACTAAGAGTGGTCAACATGCTTTGACCTGACTTTTTGTTTGAGCTCAAAGCTGGCAAAGACTTTGCAGCAGACCGTCACTGTCTTGTTGGCTATTTGTTGCTGTACTGAGGTCACTGTGGGGTCTTCTCCATCACCGCTCCCCTCCCACTCACGAAGCTCCTCCTCCCGTATCACAGATGGCCTTCCTATAGCCTGATGGACATACCGAGCGATTTCTTGAGCTTTCTGTTTGGCATTATGGACAGCAAGAAGACTGGCTTGACGTCTACAGAAATGATCAATAGGACAAGCAGCATGTGAAATCAGCTTTTCTTATTCCTCCTATTTTCATGAATATGTATCAGTTGATCAAGTAGAATCTAGGAAGATAATTTATAATATGAATAGAAATTTTTCGACACTGTAAACTTTGAAACAGTGAAAAGTCACTTGTTCGAGAGAGGATCGAACTCAGGGGAAAGAAGCCTACCGCTCTACCAACTGAGCTACTGAGCACAGCTTGGGAACTCTCAAGCTGTGCACTGTAGCTCAGTTGGTAGAGCGGCCTGCGTTAATTTAACAGTTCTATTCATAAGACCTAAATCTGTGAAGTGTTTGATATAGGTTCTGCCTGTTACTCAATACCACAGGGCTAAGTAGCACTGTTTTGTCAGAGATTTTTTTGAAAATTTAAAATCAATTTTTTTTTAAATTTTGAAATTTTAATTTTTTTAAATTTTAAAATTTTAATTTTTTTTTAACATCTTGGAAACACTAAATTATTATATAGCTTGCTATAATACTCATACATGGTCATATTTTAAAGTGCGAGCCTGTGTTTGCCAAACATGGAAATTAAATTTTAAAATTTTTAAAAAATTAATTTTAAATTTTCAAAAAAATCTCTGACAAAACAGTGCTACTTAGCCCTGTGCTCAATACCCATTCCCATTTATACATTTTTATATAAAGAAATGCCTTTAAAAACTATGCTACAAGTCAGCATGATC
This sequence comes from Hanleya hanleyi, assembly GCA_036873755.1. Classification (NCBI taxonomy): domain Eukaryota; kingdom Metazoa; phylum Mollusca; class Polyplacophora; order Lepidopleurida; family Hanleyidae; genus Hanleya; species Hanleya hanleyi. The sequence continues at coordinate 34,765 of JAVTVY010020829.1, forward strand.
AGTACAAAGATAAAATTCCATGAAATTTAAGAGATTAGTTTTAAATGTATAGTATGTACCTTAAATTTTCCAAACTTTGTGTCGCATGGTAAAATTCTGGCAGCCCCACTTTCACCGACTCATCCAACTTTTCCACAAGCAGATTCGACACAGACCGACACTTCTGCAAATCACTGAACTGTACAGCGACTTCAACATTAACCTTGTAGGCAGAATCAATCCTCTGTGTGGTTTTGTATTCTTGAATATCTGTTTCCTGTATTTGAAATGAATCACAAATTATTTATACAAATTGAAACTGGCATTCCTCATTTTCAGCTTTTCACAAGAACACTTGCACAGCCACAAGATCCTATGATATTAAAAAAATTGTGAAAATTAGTCTTCGTTAATTTAACATCCTGTCCTGTAAAATACTCCAGGACAAGTAATTTGATGTTATTACCAGGATGTTACAAATTAATTTCTGTGACTAAGCATTAGGCAGGTACAAAGTATCATTTGGTGCAGCCTGTAGATGAACATTACCAAATAGACCTACCCTAATCTTCTGAACCTGGCATGTGTAACTTCTGACACTAAATACATAACCTGGTGCTAACCGCTATAACTTCCTTAGTGCCCTAACCTGGCAATAACCCCAGTAACTTCTGACACAACCCGGGCATCTACCACTGTTAACCTGGCACTAGCCGCTATTATAATAACTAGTTATCGGCAGTGAGTAGTTATCGGCATGGTTTCTTGTTGGCACTTGTTAAACCCTTGGTCAAATCTCCTGACAATCACTAAGAAGAAGTTCGGATCAGGATGTCCTGCGAAATTTCTAAATCATTTTATGAACGGAAGGCATAAAATGTTACATTTTATTTTGACCCCTGCGAAACCATCTCAAAATCAAGTCGACCACTTTGTTTACACCTGAGAACAGACCATTTTTCACTCGCCGCACAGAGAAAACCACTTGGATAAATTCTCCAAGTCTTATAATTTTTTACACTGCCATATACTTCGCGGAATTTATGAATGACGCCGTTAACCACTTCCCAACATTGCGAAAAGGCCCTGAAAAGTTATTAGATGCTCCCATAATGTCACATGCCAAGCTGTCCCCTGACATGCCTGAGGTCAAGGAGACACTCAGTGGAGATGCGTCCAGAGTCAATCTGTAAAGGTGGTCTGTTTTCATTTTGATTGAAAAGCACAAGCAGCATGAGAAACCAGGTTTTCTTATTCCTCCTAATTTCATGAATATGTATCAGTTGATCAAGTAGATTGTGGGGCTCATACTAAAGGACGGCGGAAAGGAAGGCCGACTATTTTTGATTTTCGCTAGCCGTGACGGCCGTGAAGTATTATCCGACATTCATGTGACCATACGACGTTGTGGGTACCTGCAAATATATGAAATCGGTATAAATTTACACAAGTAATACATCTAGGCACAAATTATCCCCCGCCAAGCCTTGGCCTTCCTTTCCGCCGTCCTTTAGTATGAGCCGATTGTGGGAGAAAGGCACTTGGGTGGACATTTTGGGGTCGACGTGGACCAAAATAGTATTCTGAGAAATAACCCAAATAAACCTTTAAAATATCACGATAACTACTTCCTAAACCAGTAACCCGTGCATGGCACTATAAACCGCTACTCTGACACTTTAAACTCCTAACCAGACGATTTAACTTCAGACAGATAATTTCGTGGTTTCAGAATTTTATACCTTGATTCCATGGTTATGTAATGTTTGTATAATGTAATCCACACGTCTGGAAGTACTAGTCTTCGTGTCATCGATGTTGTCTTTACTACTCGTTACGTTCACACGAAGTCGACATCTGTCTGGCTTCAGCGACACTTCGCCGGTGGCAGACACCTGTATTTCTCGCTCTTTGATAGCTGCTGGTCGTTTCAATACTTCGTCCATTTGTAGTTTCTTCTTTTTTGCAGGTGATGCTTGAGGTGATGTGGAGAAGGACGCAAAAATCTGAGCAGGTTGATAGTTTGACATCTTTATTGTTTGTTTTGACCGCCACAAAACATGTCGCAGCGGAAGTACATGTACAAGTACCGGCACGCTCAAGGCCGCATACAGCAACGAAAATCACGCACCGTACCCATTTTGAGCTAACAGTGACACATTTTTGTACGGTAAGATTTTGAAAAATAATTGATAGATGATAATGTTTTGCTTATTTTGCATTTTTGTTACAAAGTTCAAGCATTTTTGTTCATTTGACAAGCTTTCCTTAGACTCGTACCTTTTAATTCTGTTACGCGGATAGTTATGTATATCAAAAGTTCCGGGAACCTGCTCCTGCTGACCAGCGTTCTCGATCAGGTACCGCTCGATCACTGGGCCAATCAAGGGGGTCAAACGTCTTTCGGCGCAATTTGCTCTCAGCGCGTCGGATGTGTCAATATATGTTCGAGTGTATCTTTGCGGCGCAAATTACCAGGGGCCCTCGGGCCCATCATACTAATTTTTGCAAAAAGTGCTGGTGTTCTGATAACCATCTACCCGGGTCGGGCATACGTAATTTATATTTTGTGACCAATGGGTATACCCAAATATATAGCTAATAAAGATAAAACACAGTACTGAAATACAGTTATAAAAATACTATAATGTCCCGGGTACAATACACACTATGTTAGAAATGGAACTTTGAATCGGGCGTATTTTTTTGAAGATTTTTAAAATAATTGTCACAATCTAGAAAGTGTCAGCCAGATAATGGAAACCCACCTAAAATTAAAATCGCAGGTCAGCTAGCAAATATGTGTAAACTCACAATTATAGGCATATGCCTTGTGCAAAACAAAGCACTGGGCCTAAGTATAATGAGCTACACTGACAATTGATAGAATGGTTTTGAACCTGATCAAACTTGTTCTGAGAATACAGTGCGAAAAAAATTGTGTTGAAGCCATATTAGCACCGGAATTGTGTTGAAAATAACACAAATTGTGTAAGAATCAACACTAAATAATTTGTATTGAACTCAACACAATTTTGTGTTGATATATTAAGTTTAACACAAAACCATGTTGATTTCAACACAAAACATTTTGTGTTGAAGCCATTTTAGCACAAAGTTGTGTTAAAACAACACCATATTTTTCGCAGTGCATGAAGTAGTAAAAAACAGTGATCTGATCAGTGGAAAATCAGTCAAAATACTTCTCATTCTAAGTGTACATTTTAACAAGTATATTATACTATTTTAGTATTTCAAGATTGTGTGTCTTTTTTTATCGTTTTTTGCTGACAGCTCCTGGAATCTTTGTTTCTGTGATTATACTCTTTAACCCTACCTGGCCTGGGCGATTTGGGGTGTATCGCAGCCTGTGGAGGGGCGGAAAGTGACCCCCCCCCCCCCATATATTTTCTCTACCACTAAGGCTAGAGCGCTGAAACTCACCACACAGTATCTTGGGTTCAAGCTCTACCGGGAAATGTAAAAAAATCCAAGATGGCCGCTATGATGACGTCACAGTGACGTCAACTTCTCGGAAGCCATTTTTCGGCGTTTTTGGGGTCGATTTTCATTTTTCCGATTTTTCCCTCGAAAAAGATCAAATAAAATATAGAATAATTAGTTTTGCATAAATAAAATACTTTCAAGGTCTTTTAGGCAAGGAAAATGTGAAGAAATGGAGCGAAAAGATTGAAAAACACGACTTTCGCGGATACCACATGGGCGGATACCACATGACCCCAATAAGATAAGCTTTAAAGTCACCAAGTTTCAGCCTCCTCAGCAGAGAAAAGTTCACTTGAATGAGGACAATTTTGATATATGACAGTTGTATATTAAGCGTAAATTTGGTATTATTTTTGCTCGCCCAGTTATCTGCCCCTGAATATGTGGAGCTGACGTCACATCCGGGCCAAAGTCATTTCCGGGCCAAAGGTCACGTGACTTCCGGTGTCAATCTACGCATGCGCAGTCAGGGAATAGTAGAAAAAGGCCTTTGAATGGACATTTTGGGATTTAGGTAGGCCATCCGTGTTCCGAATGGGTCGTGTGAAGTATCCTATTGAAGCACTCATGGGGGAGCAACCGACTAAACTGGTGTGTCGTAGAAAAACCGTCCATCTGCGCATGCGCAGGCAGGGAATTGTGGGAGAAGGGCACTTGAGTGGACATTTGGTGGGCCTATGGGATCATGTGGGTATCCACGTGTAGCGCTTCTCGAGGTCGATCAAGTAATGGGTGAGTGCATGTAAAACTTTCCCTGGAAAAGATCTGGAAACACGGACTTTACCCCTAAAATATGGAAAGTTCCTATCAACCAGGTCTAGATGGGCTAATATCGTTCTCCAGCGGACCGTGTCCTGCCCAGCCACCTCGCTGGGGGTCTAATAATATCTCAGCCACCAGTCAGATTTTTGGACTGGATTCGGGGCCGCGCGCGCATCGCCGGAAGTGACATCATATGTAGTAAAATAGATGTTTGCCGAACATTTCGATTACTTTTCAAGTCTGCATAATACCTCTGTTGACCTAGCGTTAAAAATAATTATCTGGAGATTATTTTCCCTGTTTATCTGGACAGAGCATATGAAAAGTAGTTCGCTCATGTGCAAAACTGAAGAAGTTGTTCGGCCGGATTCAAACTGAAGCGTGCGTACGTGGGGTTTCCCCTATACGTCATGGCAACGTAGTAAAGGTCAACTTCCGCTATCGGAGGGATGATAAATGAGCCTGTGAAATGGAGCATGCGCTGTGGGGAAGATGTGTCCTGCCTTGAAGTGCAGGGTAGGATAGCTGGTGCATAAAAATTTAGGATTTTCACTAGGAAATAAAAAGAGGAAAACGAACTTTACGCCTAGTGAGTCATAGATATGGGAATATTGTTGCTGTTGAGATTGTGTAGTCTCAATTTCGGAGGAAATCACCAAATCAAGGGAAGTAATCCAGTTGCTCCTCAGCAGTAGAGAAAGCAGAAACCCAATATTTTTTGTCCAATGACGTATGTGGAGAGTTTTACAGTAACGCCTTAACGACGCCTTAACGCCCTATCTTAACGCCTTAACGCATATCCTAAAGCTTTAACACCTTATACTAACGCCTTAAAGCCCTAGCGTAACAGTGTTTTACATTTTGCGGGAGAGCACCGAGCACCATGCTATTATATAACACTAACGTGTCGATAAGGTGTATGTATCAACTCATTCACACCATGGAATGAAATATGACTTGGTGGCCCCCGATGACGTCATCGCTCTACAACGGGACATTGAACGGGGGTTTTGCTGAGAAAACCCCTGTTTTGTAGGTCATCGCTCTATATGTCAGGGTAATTTTTTCGGAAATTTTCTGGGAAAAATCCTATTCTATTTATAGATCATGTCGGGTAGAGCTAGACTGGGGTGAAATGCGTATACACACTGAGGTGCAGTAGAGAAAGGCACTTTTTGAGGTGCTGACTATACCTCAGTCATTTCAAGGTTATTTGCATAGAAATACATGCAGCAAGGGAAAGGGAATATCCACGCAACGCCTTAGCACCTATCTAAGCCCCTAGCAGACGCATCGACGGTTGCTCCTGTCCAATCAAAAGCCGTCATTTTATGTTGCATCTATAATATTATTTCTTACCAAGTAGAGTCAGACTCGAAGTGGTATGCGCCTGCAAACTCGGGAGCAGTAGAGAAAGAGGAATTTCGGAGGTGCAAAGGAAAGCGTTTTGGGGGCCTTGTTCGACCTGGCTACCTGATAGAGTTACCTGTGCGAGTGTGTGATCGTATAACAGTATTTTCGTTATTTTGGGATTACACAATCTTAGAATAGCACAAATAGCTGAAAAATTGGTCGAATCAGCGACCCCAGAGTCACCCTTACTGTCCAGAAGTGTCTTTGAAGTAACTTTGAAGTAACTTTAAAGTGTGGCCATAGTTTACCCTTGAAGTGCAAGGCTCAGAGTCAGAAGTGTGCTTGCAGTGTGGGTATTGTTTTGTAGCAATGCCATATAAGGGCATTGAAGTCACAATGAAGTCACTTGGAAGTACTTTTGAAGTGTGCCTCAAATATGTTAATTAAGTACTGCAAAGGCACTTCATCAGCACTTCCACAGAAGGGTAACCTTCATAGGCACTTCTGAAGTGCTCTTGAAGTACCTAATTAGAATATTTGAAGCATTTCAATGTCCTTATATGGTAAGGCACTTCATCCACTCTTCTACAGAAGGATACCTTTCATATGCACTTCTGAAGTGCTCTTGAAGTACCTTATTTGTATCATAGCAAATCCGTGTAATGAATGGTATGTAGCCACGAGATATTTACTTTCCCGGAAAAGAATTAAGACACAAATATATATTTGAGCACATAACGGTTTATTTAGAGAAAACACTGAGAGTGAGACAAAACAGTACATCATAAAATATTTACAATAAACCTGATGGTTCTTAACAAGAAACGTGTAGTTTATATAGCACAAATCCTTGAGACAAAACACAGCACAGTACTATATATGTATGTATTTACATGCAGTCTTTGGTATGAGAATGCAGGCACCTAATCGCCAGCAATGCATGTCGGCGACCTAAACTACTTGGGCAACGAGCCTCTCACTAAAAATAGGAGGTAGCAGACCGGTAGTCTTGAAAGCGAACATACAGTACCCCTCTGATGATCGTAATGACACAGCTGGCCTGCTACCTCCTATTTTTAGTGGAAGGCTCGTAGGCCGAGTGGTTTAGATCGCCGACATACAGTGCTGGCGATTAGGTGCTGACTCTGGGGTCGCTGGTTCGAATCCCGCACGGGATTCGATCAATTTTTCAGCACTAGAATTTGTGCTATTCTAAGATAGTGTAATCCCAAAATAACGAAAATACTGTTATACGATCACTTTCTAAATGATAAAAATATATCTATTCAGCTGTGGGAGCTGTGTCATTACGATCATCAGAGGGATACTGTATGTATGTATGGTGAGCTATATCGTCGTCAGATGAAAATGACGACATTTAACACAAAAGACTAGTCTGTAAGGCCCGATGTCGACCCAGCATCAACTTCCCACAATGCCAACATATATCAAAGACCAAAAGATCTGTACAGGGGGCGGGCCTCGGAGACGAAACGTCCACCAGCAGGTAAACATTACAACGCATATAAGTGAAGTGGGAAGAGGTGCCGAAATACTGACAGAGCCACATGACTTCAAAGTACAGTCTTCTGGTTAACCTATTCTAAAGCACATACCAAGAATTTAACGATTCATGATATTTTTTGTATCTCGGGTACGCTTTTAGTGTACCTGTTCATGTGGCAACTTGGATGACATGACCACACGGCCCCTAGCACCGACATAAGCGGTATTAGATACAAATCTAGAGAGCTTTGATGGAAATGCTCTGACAACTCGTATATTGGTAATTGGTGAGCTGTGTCGCTGTGACAACTCGTACACTGGGGACTGGTGAGCTGTATCGTCGTCAGATGAAATGACGGCATTTAACACAAAAGACTAGTCTGTAAGGCCCGATGTCGACCCAGCATCAACTTCCCACAATACCAACATATATCAAAGACAAAAAGGTCTGTACAGGGGGCGGACCTCGAGGACGAAACGTCCACCAGCAGAATCTCGCCATATACAGGTAAAAATTATAACGCATATAAGGAAAGTGGGAAGAGGTGCTGACATACTGACAGAGTCACTTGACTTCACAGTACAGTCTTCTGGTTGACCTATTCTAAAGCACATACCAAAAATCTAACGATTCGTGATATTTTGTTGTATCTCAGGTACGCTTTTATTGTACCTGTTCATGTAGCAACTCGGATGACATGACCACACGGACTCTAGCACCGGCATAAGCGGTATTAGATACAAATCTAGAGAGCTATGATGGAAATGCTCTGACAACTCGTATATTGGTAATTGGTTAGCTGTGTCGCTGTGACAACTCGTACACTGGGGATTGGTGAGCTGTATCGTCGTCATGTGGCTCTGTCAGTATGTCGGCACCTCTTCCAACTTCCCTTATATGTTTTGTAATTTGTCTTCTTGACATTCCAAACTCTCCGGCCCCGCTAGTAACATGGTCATTCAGTCAAAGAAAGACGAATTCCTAGCAAACAACGTCAACAAGCAGCAGTTTATTACTCTTATGAGTGAACAGTTAGAAAGGGCGGGATGTTTCGTATGCAGATGTTGTTATTGTAAATGCAGCCATTTAATTGACTGAAAGCATCAAAACTTTGGTTGGTGATAATATTGACCTGTTTGTTCTGCTCTGTTATCATGCAGACATGGATGACAATGACATCTACTTTCAGCCAGAGTCAAAAGAGAATGCAGGGAAATGGATAGTTTGAAATGTCAAGAAGACAAAGGCTGTGCTGGGAATGTAAGTCTGCACAAATATGCTGTTTATGCATGCTATTCCGGGCTGTGACACAGCCTAATGACCATGTGGCAGTGGCAAATGTGCGGCCGTGAAGAAAACAACGCTCAATGAGCTATTTCGCCAACAAGCTAAAGTGTTCAACCATGCCACTGTGAGTCCCGATGGAGGTTATTTATTGCAGATGCTTGTGTGTTTATACAATGGTAATCCTGACGAAGCAATTGGTTCCCTGAGATATAAACGTTTCTGTGACAAAAACGAACCATATATGTGCAGGTACAAAACTTTCCACCAACATCAGCTTCAGCTAAGTATCAAGGTTCGCGTATTTAGAGTGGAAAGGGGAAGACCATCCATTGCAGCCACAAGGAAGAGGGTGGACAGCTTCTCTCTGTGAAAACTGAACTGCAACCAGTTCCATTGGCACTCTTCAAGGTTATCAGGTGCAACTGCAAGAAAGATTGCAGCTAAAGAAGATGCATCTGTAGGAGCATGGCCTATATTGTTGAAAATGTAAAATGAAACATGGTAAATGGCATGGTAGAACGTCAAGTTCGCCTATAATCTAGATTATTGTTTGTTTGATAATTAGATGATCTCTTAGGATCTGCATAATTATTCTTCTTTCGTCAAAACATATCTGACACACAATTGTGATAGATCATTAATGGTTTGCAAAGCTGCATTTTTCAACGGGGCACATGTTGTGATAATAGAGAGATATCTCCATGAGTGGGTTTGTGGAAATATTGTCTGAGACAGTTATCGGTTGAAGGAAAATATATCACAGCTTCTCATTTCATTTATTTTGGGAGGGAATTCCTCTTTCAGATGATTATGCTTATGACAAAAATGTTAACTGACTGAATATTACCATGTATAATTCAAATAGCCTGATGCTGAACTATCAGTTTGCTATTTACGCTTATGAGCAAATCCACCGGGTTTTCACCACCATGGCGTATTGTACCCTGGGTCATGTATTAATTGGATTTTTGGATGATAAACTGTCCTTATTCACGAAAAAAACAGCAATATTCTACTTTATATTTTTATCATTTAGAAAGTGATCGTACAACAGTATTTTCGTTATTTTGGGATTACACTATCTTAGAATAGCACAAATAGCTGAAAAATTGGTGCGGGATTCGAACCAGCGACCCCAGAGTCAGGCACCTACTCGCCAGAAATGTATGTCGGCGATCTAAACCACCCGGCCAACGAGCCTCCCACTGAAAATAAGACGTAGCAGACCGGTAGTCTTGAAAGCGAACATACAGTACCCCTCTGATGATCGTAATGACACAGCTGGCCTGCTACCTCCTGTTTCAGTGGGAGGCTCTTTGGCCGAGTGGATTAGATCGCCGACATACAGTGTTGGCGATTAGGTGCATGATTCTGGGGTCGCTGGTTCGAATCCCGCACGGGACTCGACCATTTTTTCAGCACTAGAATTTGTGCTATTCTAAGATAGTGTAATCCCAAAATAACGAAAATACTGCAATATTCTACTTTGCTTGTATGAGGCATGATGGCCTAATATGTATTATGAAAGGGCGTATCTTTGTTTTCAAAAAAAGTTGTATCTCCTCCAAATACCTTCGTGAAGTTCCAAATAGATTTTGGTAGACTTTTAGTATGTTGTTCTGGGGAAATTAGAAATTCATACCAGTGAAAAAAATCTGTTGCAATTTATTTTGGTCCAGCTAAAATACCCCATATAGATTGCCTGGATTCCTGGACTGTCATGAAAATGGTAATAAGTTCAGATTTAGAATGACCCCATACAGCCGCTATTTTGAATTTCTCCATAAATATTTTCGTACAAGGGTATTATTTTAGGCTGAGTATAACCTTGATATGATAACGAATGGAGTGGGCGTAAGTAATGACCCATTTCTTTCACGCTTAGTACCAAGTACAAGGTTTTCTTATAGGAGCAAGAGAGAGGTAAACAATGAAATTTCGCGAAAAATACTTCAAAATTCAACTTGAAATTTAAGATATTTCCCATGCATATCTGTTTGTAGACTTTTAGTATGTTATTCTAGAGACCTTTCGGAAGTGCACTGCAGCAAAAACAATTCTCTTGCAATTTTTGGTGAGTCAAACCTCAATTTGACTGGACTATCTATCCATTAACATTTTGTTGTTATGCATGCTTGGATTAAGTATTTTACATTCGGGATCAGCGAATAGTTTCGCACAGAAAGTAAAACCCTAGGTGACGTATTTGTCATGAGCGCAGTTTTTCTAGGTCACGAGATCACCTGACTGAAATGACTACAGAAATTGAGCGCTACGCGGTCTGATATGCAAGATGATCAAGAGTTCGCGTTTGGCTTACAAATAGAAACCTTGGTATTGTGAAGATGGGGAAAGGGGGCGACTGCTGGAGCAATGGTGGAAGACGGGCTGATACGAGAAGAGGGGGATGAGCAGCTTTATCTGCTTGGGGAGGATAAGAGCTGGGGGAATGAGAGGGGAGGAGCCGAGGTGAGCAGATCGAGAGAGATGCGCGGGTCTCTGATTGCTATACTATTAAAGTAGCCGGCCTGAAATGCTCGTTTGTCTGCCACAGGTCAGATCTGCACTGCGCTGCATTGAGAACGATGGTGTGTATCCAAAGAATCGTAACCTAGCTCAGAATTCCGTCGCAACCCCACCATCATGTTATTGGGGGTTCTCTATACTGTTTGTGGGTCTTCCCTTATATGTGTTGTAATTTTTACCTGTATATGGCGAGATTCTGCTGGTGGAGGCTTCGTCCCCGAGGCCCACCCCCTGCCCCCTGTACAGACCTTTTGGTCTTTGATATATGTTGGCATTGTGGGAAGTTGATACTGGGTCGATATCGGGCTTTACAGACTAGTCTTTTGTGTTAAATGTCGTCATTTTCATCTGACGACGATACAGCTGACCAATCCCCAGTGTACGAGTTGTCATAGCGGCACAGCTCACCAATTACCAAAATAAGAGTTGTCAGAGCATTTCCATCATAGCTCTCTAGATTTGTATCTAATACCGCTTATGCCGGTGCTAGGGGCCGTGTGGTCATGTCATCCAAGTTGCCACATGAACAGGTACCATAAAAGCGTGCCTGAGATACAACTCATATCACGAATCGTTAGATTCTTTGTATGTGCTTTAGAATAGGTTAACCGGAAGACTATACTGTGAGTCATGTGGCTCTGTCAGTATGTCGGCACCTCTTCCCACTTCCCTTATATGTGTTGTAATTTGCCTGTTGTTTTTTTTGTCTTACTTTCTCGCTGTCAAAACCTCAGGATTTCTGACTCGTACTTCGATAGGTCAGTTATGTTTATTGCCATGCAATATGCCTACTTTCACAGCAATTTTCTTTGCGAAGTCCTTTCGGGAGATCTTTCGCGTATCATGCCTTTAAACAGCCCTTGTGTTACTTAATAGTCTTCACTGCACATAAATAAAGCAACATCCGTGTATTCCATTGTCTTGTTGATTACACACCAACCGCTACTATCAAATCTTTCCTCCCACACAGTTTATAACTCGTCAATATTGAACTCTTGCCAATGATTACCTTTACATTAAACTTATTAATAAACTAACGAAATGGCGTTATTTATTCAATGATCATTTATACACAGGTATTTGCTAATACATCCAAATGCGCCCCAACATCAGAAAAACAACCATGGCGCTCTATGAACAGTAGTCTGCTACGACTTGAAATGAAAGACGACCCCCACGCATAGGTCCATCATGAAGACAAAGCGTCACTTGTAAGAGGACATGGGATTACCACCCATCGAGGTCCTGCAAAGTGCTATCAAATTGCGAAAACAGCTCTTCCAGGACATGTTGCCGTTACAGTATCCTAGAATATCCGACGACGAATACGGATACGTCTATCGAACAAGAGCGAACATGGCCGAAGATTGACGCAAGACAAAATGACGGCTTCTGATAGGACAAGAGCAGCCGAGAATATATCTAACGAACAAGAACGAATATGACAGATGCAGCCCCAAATGACGGCTTCTTATTGGACAAGAGCATACTTGAATTGTCTGCATACCTTACGCGGCCCCCCCTGCTTGGGTATGATGTAATATTGGGGAGAATAAACTATACGAAAACTTGTGAACGTGTTGATCTGTCTTTCTTTCATCTGTCTGCATCATGGCGTCAAGACGGGTGTTAAGTTAGAACGTTAATGCGTTAAGATAGGCGTTAAGATATTAATATAGACGTTAAGGCGTTGTGTGGTGATTTCCCTTCTTTCGGTGCATGTATTGCTATGTATATAACCTTGGAGTGCCTAGTGCCATAGCCACAACCCTCGAAACTCCGCTTTCTCTACTACTCAGTGCGCATGCGCTTATCACCACCAGTCTGGCTCTACCCGATAAGAGCTTCAATGGGATACCACCCATGTTTGGATACAGCCTGAGGCTATTGTTTTACAAATGACCACTCATTCACTCACTCACTCACTCACTCACTCACACACACAGGTAACTCTACCAGGTAACCAGATGGAACAAGGACTCCCTCAATCGCACTCCTTTACACCTCCAAAACTTCCATTTCTCTACTACTCCCGAGTACGCAGGAGCATATCACTCCCAGTCTGACTCTACATCAAGGGTGCTTCAATAGGACACCTCACACGACCCATTTGAACTTCGGAGGGTCCGTCTCGACACCAAAACCTCAGTTTTCCTACTGCACATGCGCAGATCGACAAAATTTCCACTATACCAGTCCAGTCGGACTCTTCCCCACGAGTGCATCAACATGACACCCCATGCGGACCAAGGATGATCCATCTGGATCCCTAAAACGTCGACCTAAATGCCCTTTTTCCACTATTCTCTGTCTGCGTATGCGTAGATTGATGGTATTTCACTACACACCCATCCAGTCGGACTTTCCCCCACGAATGCTTCAACATTGAAGTTTGATTTTTTGTTTTTGAATTAAATTTATTCACCAAATTCGAAACAAGTAAATACACTAATGGCAGACAGAATAGAAGACTAGTAAATGAATTTTCTTTCAGATGTTGCCAATTGTACAATTTGGCGGGAATAAAACCCGAAGGGGCTTGTTCTATCCCAAGAAAAACAAACATATTAATGTACTGAGTAGCTAGGTTCGGTGAAGAATATTAGAGTTCACCATAACATATATACATATGAATATCCATGCAATAACTGTGAAACAGGTCAGTTCTCAATCAGATGCTGTTTCAATTTTGATTTAAATAATGAGATAGAATTGATACTTTTGAGTGATGGAGGCAACTTGTTCCACTCCCGCGGTCCTTTAATTTTGAGGGAATAAAATGAAAGGTTTGAGCGATAGATTGGAGTATATATACATTAAAAAGCTGTCCCCTAGTGTTGTATCTATGTACATCAGACTGTCTTCTCAAGATTTCAAGATTCAAGAAATTTTATTTAAAGTCGGTTGACAGTTTTAAAACATGATAAACATTAGCTCTAAGCGAGCTATTTTACCGGCAAAACATTGGTATAACATGGACAATAAAAGTATAAAAATATGAGTAAAACGATATCACAATTTCTAAAATAATTATGTACATGAGGGATATATCCCAAGCTATAGATTTTATATATGATTAAATGCGGTTTAAAATGAGTACATGTAGAAACGAGATTAGAAATGATAAACATATATTAAGAATTTAAGAGCAGTTAAGAATTTATATGGTATCTGATTATATACATTTAAAACTAGAGCATATAAGAACAAGACTAGAAACGATAAACAATTGTGTACATGTAATTAAGAGTTTACAAGCAGTTAAGAAATTGTCTGATTATACACAATTTAAAATTATGTACATGTAAAATGAGACTAGAAACGATGAACGAATGTGTACAATTAAGAAAGTATATCCGATTATAAATAATTTAAAATTTAGTCCATGTAGGGACTAGACTAGAAATGATAAAGAGTTGTACATATAATTAAGAAGCTGAACTCCTACACATGGCACATTTGCAGCTAGGACCACACCAGGCAATCGCAGCGAACGACGAAGGAGGTGTACAAGGTCGGGGACCCTGTACGGATCAGTAAAGTCAAAGGTCAATTTGAAAAAAGTTACTTGCCCAACTGAAGCGATGAGCACTTCCTGATTAAACGGCGCCTACCCCGACGACAGCGAGTCCACGAACTGGAAGATCTTCAAGGGGAACCGTTGCTAGGGACGTTTTACGAGAGGGAATTACAGCTTGTCGTAAAAACACAGCAAGACTACTACACGGTGGAGCAGATTTTGAAAACGGAACGGCGGCGTGGCAAACTGTTTCATTTCGTCAAATGGCAAGGCTGGCCCAGTTCCTTCAATTCCTGGGTGGCGGCCAACCAGGTGAAACGACTATAAAGCCAGACACCACTACCGTCATCCTTCATTCCACGTTCGACCACGGTGCTATGGACAAGCAGCAGCTGCCTCTGAATACAGCGTCTCCCAAAACGCGCAAAGCGCAAGTGGGCTGTGTGGTGATATTGCTAACCCTGCTGAGTGTGTTGTACGGAGGTGTGTTTTACGACGTAGCCTATGTCAGCACGCTACTTAACCAACTTAGAACTCCAGCTGTGAGTGGCAGTGAAACCAGTCTACAGATAGCACCAGTCACCTCCGTGATCGAAACGAGCCCAGTCATCACCACCACCAAACCACGTGTACAAGCCACATCGAGCTCCACACCGATTATACAGTCAACACCTACACCAAGTACACCCGCTACGTCTGAAAACCCACCGAATTTCATCCCTCACAGTGAACAGACAACGACGACCGACGTTGTACCCACCACCACCACTCCAGTTCACTCGTATCAAATTTACAAGAGCGGGTTACCACGACAGCGCAAACAGTTCGAACCATGGACCCTCGGTGGCAGCATCCCTTCACTTGCGTCATCGCAGGACCGACGGGTTCCGGCAAAACGCACTTCGTCAGGAAGCTCCTTCAACACGCCGACAGTATGATCACCCCACCCATTGCCCGAGTCGTGTGGTGTTATGGAGAATGGCAGGCAGCGTATGCAGCAATGCCCCACATCACGTTCGTGGAAGGCCTACCTAACCTGGCCGATTTGGAACCGGACACCTTGGTGGTTCTGGATGATCTCATGGCGGAGACGGATGCGCGCGTCACCCAACTCTTTACCAAAGGCAGCCATCATCGACGGCTCAGCATCATCTACATTGTGCAGAATCTGTTCAGTAAAAACAAAGAACATCGGAACATCAGCTTAAATGCCCACTACCTGGTGGTCTTCAAAAACCCGAGAGATACCACTCAACTGCTGCACCTGGCGAGACAGATGTATCCCGGCCGCACACCGTTTGCGTTGGAAGCCTTTAAAGATGCGACAACCCCTCAGCACGGGTATATGTTCTTCGACCTCAAGCAAGCCACCCCCGATCACCTTCGACTACGGACCGGAATCTTTCCCGGAGAGACCCACCACGTGTACATGCAAAAATAATGTAAACACACCCACAGTGTCTCCCCCAGCTGGAGTGTGTGTTTGATAATGGGGATAATAAAAAGAATTAATACCACAGCATGGCTGACTTTATCTCTGTTCTCTGAGGTAGATAAAAAGGGCAGAGTTGTTGGTTCTAGCATTAGTTGTACATGATGTCTGCGCGAGTACGGAAGTCTCTCAAACACAAAAGAAAAAGGTGTTACAGAAAGGCGGCTTTCTCGGGGCCATCTTAGCACCGTAGGCCGCTTCCATGTTGGGTCTAGTATTGGGTGGACTCTTCGGCCGACAATGAACCACACGAAAAAAATGGTCCTCGTCGAACCACGGTTCCTTCAAAACCTGCAATCGCCCTACCCTGTCCCACCTACGGTGAAGACCATAAACACCCTCGATGAAGAGATGCAAAAGATCTTACAAAGACCGGCGTTAAGCGGCAGTGAGAAAGTACAGCGGTACAATGAGACGCTTCAACGGTGCATGACCTTCAAGGACCAATACAAAACCCTCTCTACCCCAGCACCACCACCACCACCACGCGACACACCGCCGACCTCAGCACCGCTCCAACCACCGCCATTACCAGGGATACCACCCACAGCCCCACGGTGGGTGGAAGACGAAGTCCTGAAGAGTGTACCTGCATCGTTCAAGAAACAAGCTGGCCTGGTATTACAACGGATGAAACAGAATCCTAACATGACTTGGAATGATAAAGGCGAAATACTGGTATAGAATCAGGTGGTCCCCGGGACCCACATGACGGATTTAGTGAATGACCTGATGCGTCAACGCAGGTCGCACACGGATCCTCGAGGATGGGAGGTCTTCGCTCAAGGCTTGAAAGACATGCATGTACCACAGGAATTGGTGGGGAACACCCAGCGCTGGGCCTGGATGCAGCGGATCCAGCAATCGCCGAGTGGCCCACTACCCTCTTGGGAAGCCGAATGGGAACCGGAGTCACCCCCCAAAACAACACCACAACGGACACCTTCTTTTCACGCCTTTAAAAAACCACCCTTGATCAAGACACCCCACATCTCCAGAGTCGTCACACGTAGCAAGTCACCGCGACGAACACGACGCCGGACACAACCGACCAAGGCCTGGAACACCTATTAAAACCAACAGCAGCAGCAGGACAGCTCAGTCGCCATGTTTTACCTCACCCTACCCAGTAACAGTTCGCTGGATGTGTTGCCTGACAACACCTTGGCCAAGTACGTCACTCAGTTACCGCAACCGTTGCATTTACCTGGACGATGGGAATGTGGCCTCGTGGATATCCAATACCCTTACTCGTGGTACAACGTGCGAGCCAATGAAGTGTGGTACGAGGTGACCTATGAAGGAAAAGATACCCGACTCACCCTCCCCGAAGGCCAATACGACACTCCCAAGGAGTTCATGCAGGGGCTGACAAGACTGTTGCATTATAAGGCTCTATGGGAGGTCACGAATGTTTCAAAACCCATCAAAACCTTTCCCTTCAAGAATCACGTGGACTTCAATTACAACGCACACAACGACAATGCACAGATCATCCTCACCGCCAACGTGAGTGTCGTACTGAGTCCTATCCTGCAACAAATGGGTTTCGATCTACAGACGTTCGCTGGTCCCACCGCCCACCAAGGCCAGATCCCGATGGATATGAAGTCGGGTATGTACGGACTCTACGTCTACTCGGATGTGGTCGACAATCACATCGTGGGCGATATCAACACACCTCTGTTACAGGTGGTCCCCATTAAGAAGACGTATGGAGATCAAATCACCCACAGTTTCACCCACATGCTCTACCTACCCGTACGACAAACCGACATCAACACTATCGCGGTGGATATAAGAGATGACACGGGACGACCGGTGGCATTCGAACGAGGAAAAGTGGTGCTGACACTTCATTTTCGACAAACACGTGCTCCCCACTTTGTATAATGAAGGTGCCTTACGAGTGCGATGCACGCAGCTATATGGACTATTATGCCCAACAGGCCGGAGGTGGCCTTCCGGTCTTCAGTGGTGCACGCATGCAACGAGGACATGGGCTGGGGAACATACTCGGGAGCATCGTCAAAACGTTCCTGCCCTTCGTGACGCGTGGGGTGAAAGCAATCGGCAAACAAGCGGCACGCAGTGGACTGCAAGTGGCCGGTGATGTTTTGGGGGGTACGGCACCCAAAGAAGCCTTGAAACGGCGGACCAAAGAAGCGGGAGGCGTCTTGGTGGCCAAAGCACAACGCACCGTAGGGAATAAAAGACCTGCACCACCGAGACCACGCACCAGTCGACGACCGACCCAGCGACGACGCACATCGAAGACCCAGGATATCTTTTCTTAAACATGTCCTTGATCCACGAGTCCTGCGCCTCCACCAACAGTGAATTTGATTTGAGGACCGTCCCGCCCACACAGACCAGTGCCGAACAAGGATTATGGGTGGAGCATCTCCCGCTCTCCAGCATCAACGAAACAGGGCCCATCGAGTTCACCATCAGTAATGCGGATACGGCCTATGTGGATTTAGCCCATACATACTTGTATGTGAAAGCCAAGGTCTTCAATGGTGATGGCTCCAGAATCGTCGACCAAAGCAACGGTGGGCCCGACGAATCTCTGGCTGCACTCGATGTTTCAACAGGTGGATATATTTCTCAGCGACAAACTCATCAATGACTCGACCAACACGTACCCCTATCGAGCCTACATCGAGACGCTCTTGTCGCATGGACGAGAGGCTAAACAATCTCAGCTGGCAGCCGCTTTATTCTACCAGGACACAGCCGAGCACATGGGCGCAGAGAACGACAATGCGGGATATAACAAACGGAAGGCTTTGGCCGCGAACGGCGTCTCGGTGGATCTCATGGGTCGACTGCACGCAGACATGTTCTTGAACAAGATCCCCATCAAAATACGACTGATACGGGCGCCTCCGACCTTCGGCTTGATGGCCACTAACGTAGAGGGGCATGCTGCTGATTATAATATTGTCATCCAAGACGCAGTCCTGTATGTCCGAAAAGTGAAACCGAATCCAGTCGTTCAATTGGGACACCTCAAAGCCTTGGAAACAAAACCAGCCCAGTACCCTATCCGACGTGTGCAAACCAAAGTGTTCTCTGTGTCTGCTGGAAATATGAGCGCCAACAAAGAAAACCTGTTCCTGGGGGAACTATCCAAGCGATTGATCCTGGCCTGTGTAGAAAATACCAGTTTCAGCGGAGCCTACCCAGAGAACCCGTTTGAGTTTAAACATTTCGGCATCAATTTTGTGGCCCTGCATGTGGATGGACAACAGGTCCCAGCTACAGCCTTAACACCGAACTTTGGGCGCGCGAATTTCTTTCGAGCCTATCAGAGCCTGTTTACAGCCACCGGTCAAATCAACCAGGACGAAGGGAATATGGTCAGTCGGGAGGACTACGCGAACGGATACACGTTGTTCTCTTTCGATCTGACCTCCACCTTAGAGAATGACCATCAGCTGGCCCTCGCCAAGCAAGGCAATTTACGGTTGGAAATCCACTTTGCACGAGCCCTCCGGAGCACCGTCAATGTGATCTGCTACGCCGAGTTTGACAACATCATTTAAGTGGACAAGGCGCGCAACGTCCTGTGTGACTTTGCCACCTAACATGGATACAGACCAGATAACCACCGTGCTGAAGAATGACCCAGGGACACGTATGGTGTTTCAAGGGGTGTTCGCCCGAGATGTGTTCCCATTAGACCGTATGTATCCTGCTGCTTACGTTCTCAACACGGACCCGATGGATCGGCCCGGTGAACATTGGGTGGGCGTGTACTTGACAGAACAGCAGGGCGAATACTTTGACCCGTTCGGCCTGCCACCCCTCCATCCCGATTTAACAGACTTCATGGATCAAGGCACAGAGACGTGGTGTTGGAACAGTCAAAAGTTGCAAAGCCTGACCAGTAGCGTGTGCGAACAACATTGCTTGTTTTACCTGTACCATCGATGCCGGGGAAGAACCTTATCTACCATCGTACAGATGTTTGACGAGTACCCCAAGGCCGAGGACCGCGATGTACTCGTATATGACTGGGCCGCCCATCATTTCAATGTACAAGCCCCGTTCTGGGCTTAAGTTCTTTCAATGTACAAGCCTCCTGTTCTGGGCTTAAGTTTACAAGCCCCCTGTTCTGGGCTTCAGTTCTATCGACTTCAATGTACAAGCCCCCTGTTCTGGGCTTCAGTTTTCACGTGGTTGTTCTCAAGTTGTTGTTGTTAGTTATTATTGAATAAAAAACAAAATGAGATCTCACCAAAAAAACCCTGTCTTGTGTGTTTTCTATATGAGCATAATGCATGAAGGCTATAACAGACATGTGGGGATTCGGTGAAACTGGCTTTGAACACCGTATTAGCCAATCAGTGGCCTAGAATGGGGCCAAATGTAACCCATCAATGTCCAGAAAACATTACCCGGGTGTACAAGAACCTGGATGTAGGCGCGGACGTAGGCGAAAGCATTCTGGTACCCGGATGTAGGCGCAGACGTGAGCGAAATTCTAGTACCCGTCCACTGGTTCTATTATCGATCGCTCATTGGCTCTTTTTCTCGACCGCTGATTGGTCCAAATGGAACTGCCCATCATTCCCAGGTTAATTTACAATCCCCTTTTTGTGTTCAAGCTCTGTATATCGATGTCGCAACATTGTTGCCGAACATTGCCGAAAGGGAGACCTTTGATCTTTTGACCCGGATGTGACCTTTGACCTTTTGACCCGAAATTCATCCGCGCACTTCCGGTGATGCCGCGCAGGCGTGCGGCCGGATAACCCGCGCGCGCGCGCTGCGGACGGGGCGGGCCGGGCGGGGCCGGGCCGGGCCGGGCCGGGGAAAAATTGGATGTTGAAAATCCGGAACCTACGTGTAAGGGAAAATTGGAATTCTTCTGGGTTCGGAGGTAGTTTTAGTGAAACCCGGAAGTGACGTCTGTGCGCAGAACCCACACCACCAAACCACAAACACGGACCCATAGTGGTTGGTCAAACACACTGCCACGCACCCCCAAAATGCCTGTTTTCCATACTACGGCCAGACTACGCATGCGCAGACTCTTGAACACGGACGAACCACTAGCACAGTCGGATGCTCCTCCACGAGAGCTTCAAAATAAGACCTCAGACGACAGCATCGGACCATTAGGGGTTCATCTACACCCCAAAATCTGTACATAAATATAAACATATATTGAATAATCCGGTGGCAATACAGTACCAGGTACACCAAATTGGGTGGAATATAAAATGAGCCTATGATGCCAATGATGTTGCTCATTAGAGCTAACAATACAGAAATTACTGTCATTTACTGGGCTCTAAAAAATTCCCTCAATAAATGGACCAGAGTAAATTTTTTCATAATTTGTTGGCAATGAAATGCCAGTGAGATCTAAACCTAGCTCTCGAGTAATGCAATGAAAAATAAAAAATGATAAAAAATAATGCAATGATGCCTGATACATTGACCATCCACTTGGTTCATGAGAGTATTACAAACTAGAGGGGAATCATGGATGTGATTGTGCAAGGCGGTCTAAGACGAGTTTTGTGAAAAATCTCCATAGTCCTTGCTAGTTCCAATTGTCTAATACTTAACAATATTACCTGGGAACTTCTAGCCTAGGTGTTTCTCTGTTG
Source organism: Hanleya hanleyi (assembly GCA_036873755.1). Lineage (NCBI taxonomy): Eukaryota > Metazoa > Mollusca > Polyplacophora > Lepidopleurida > Hanleyidae > Hanleya > Hanleya hanleyi. The sequence goes on from JAVTVY010020829.1 coordinate 56,325, forward strand.
GGTCAAGTAATATATGTAAAAATGTCCTATAAATGTGCCCTGGCAACAGACTGCAATTGCATTGATTAAATCAATCTTAGCAATTAAAATACAGACATATTACCTGTATACAGTACACATGCAAGTTGTTTTAATTTCTGTAGCTTCCCTAATACTACAGAATACTTCTCATAGTTTGATAGTAGTCATTTTCATGATAGGGCCTACCAATTATCAGACTGAAAGCCTAGCTGCTCCCAGTTTACTTTACATAACATGTTGCAATAACTTTGCAAACTGCATGAATATATCTATATCCATCTCTACTATGGATAGATTTGAGAATTACCAATCATCTGCATGAACCAGATACCTGTTCAGTCAGACATGCCTTTCAGTAATGGACTTGGTTTAGTTTGGCCAGTTCCAAAGAATAGAATAGAATAGAATAGAATAAACTTTATTGCTCACTTATGCCCGGAGGCTAAAGGCACGACATATAAAGATACAATAAAATACGATAAAAAACACACATGTACATAAGACAGAGCAGTAAGCTCAGGTTCAACAGAATGGTTGTCAGATTGATATGACATATATAATGGCAATAGTGGCAGGGATGGCTAGTGCATAAATATTATAAGGATCTATACCTTACTGACAGCACCCAGAATTACTACTTTGTGACACAGGGCATGCATTCATATATAAATCTGCCAACTGAGCTATCATGCATTCAGAATAGACTTGAACACACTGGTTATAGTCACACACTGAACATTGCTAATGTGAACAAATCTATAGTGTGGATAACTATTATTACCGGGTACTCGGCTAAATATTTGTCTCTGTGTAAAACTGCCAGTAAAAATGACCATCTAAATAGGCTACTAAATTCAATTGACAGTGATCACATATACACAATACTGTAATGAACTGGGCCACTTGTGGCACTTGGGCAGACAATTGATATTGTTTTGACTGTCATCTGACTTGAATTGAATTCGATTAATTAATTTCAAACAGTCTGACACAGCTATCTAGGAATAATACCTCCAGATTTCCTGTCGTTTATGAACCTATTGAAATCCACCAGCACAGCGTTCCAAAAGAAACGCAAGGTGATGTGCATCTCATGAAGGAGATGTGCTTACTTTTCTCTTCAGGTGAAAGTCAAAGCCGACAGGCCAGCCAGAATTAAATTTATTCTATATAAAGAATATCAAGATTCCTGTGGATGCAACAATTGATCCTGATACATATGGTACTTGCTGTCATGCATAGTTCATACAACCCATCAAACATCACATTTTGTGCTGTCTTCGGCGCACAGAATTTTGGATCTAAGAATAGTCTTGCAACTTGGAATATTATAAATAACTAAATTGTTTGTGTGGACAAACTGGTGGGGGAATACAGCGTGAGTCATCAGTTGCTACTTGAGATCCCCCATTTGGTTTGTGATCTGACATATAGGCCCCCTGTTGTTCATATTGGTAGGACTATATTACCAGTCTACTGACTGCATTGATGCTGTGTGTCAATAAAGTTCCATATATAGCCCAACAAATTCATAATTCTAGGGACAGAATCAAATTCCTGTCACAGGCAATTTGGCAACTTGGAAATCAGTGGGGAGTTTAGAATGAGCCATAACCCCAATGGGTATAACTAGTTGCCAATTGAGATTCACCAAAGATGAAAGATCTGACATTCTATTTAGGCATGAAAATTCTAGGACATTTTAGCAGTCCCACTGCTAAAACCTGACTACTCTTTTTCAACAGATATCAGTGGAGTCTATGGTTGGCCATCCCTGCCAGAATTCGTCATTTAGAGGCTGCCTCTAAATAATATATACCATGGTATAAAATGCCAAGCCTGCCATAATTCGTATTTAGAGGCTGCCTCTAATTATTTTGTACCATGGTATAAAATGCCGAGCCTGTCATAATCCCTATTTAGAGGATGCCTCTAAATCGCCAAGCCTGCCACAATTCGTATTTAGAGGCTGCCTGTAAATAATATATACCATGGTATAAAATGCCGAGCCTGCCATAATTCGTATTTAGAGGCTGCCTCTAATTATTTTGTACCATGGTATAAAATCGCCAAGCCTGCCATAATTCCTATTTAGAGGATGCCTCTAATTTATTTTAGCCGTAAGTCATAAACAACTCGATGTCATATCAAGAATATTAAATTTGACCAATGAGTAAACTTGTAACAAGCGTAGAGATATGGCACTAAATTTGTGAAAGCGCATATCATTGGTGGAAGTAATAAGAAGGCGAAAATTTACGACTTACGGCTAAAATGAATTAGAGGCATCCTCTAAAAGGAATTATGGCAGGCTTGGCGATTTTATACCATGGTACAAAATAATTAGAGGCAGCCTCTAAATACGAATTGTGGCAGGCTTGGCGATTTACAGGCATCCTCTAAATAGGGATTATGGCAGGCTCGGCATTTTATACCATGGTACAAAATAATTAGAGGCAGCCTCTAAATACGAATTATGGCAGGCTTGGCATTTTATACCATGGTATATATTATTTAGAGGCAGCCTCTAAATGACGAATTCTGGCAGGGATGGCCAACCATAGGAGTCGGTCAGAGTGCCCTGAATTGGGTCCAGGAAATTCATCTTTATGCTTTCAGCATATTTGAATAGTCAATGCCGTGCGCTCTACAGTTACTATTATAAACGTAACCCAATATGGATTGTCAATACCAACATTTAAATTAAATAAATAAATAAAATAAATCGGCTCAGCTGCATGTATGAACTGGGTTGACATATATAATGGGTACACAAAGATGTGTTGTAAACTTTAATCTAATATTATTCCTGGGGACGATAACAGTTCGGATCTCATGCTGTAGCCAAACATCAGTCCGAAAATAGCCTATAGTATTGGACTCTTGATTTAACAGAGTACTACAGTCTAGTCCTACTAATTGGAGATTATCTCCCTTTTCCAGATATGGACAATATCCACAGATGCCAGTTTCAGCTGGCAATGCTGCACACCAAGCCGAGAACTAGCTGATGAAATGTATAGTTAATCAACCCATTCCAAGCCAATATGGCAAACTTTGGTGGCTTTGTTGTCTATGAAGGACACATTTGTTTTCTTCAGGTCAACTCTGTCGAAAATACAGTAGAAGTTATCTCTCTTCCTCAATATATGATCACTTCAGTGGTGTGTTTCTTCACTCATTTGCCAAAGCCTAAATGTACATACAAATATAGAGAGGATGAACTCAATCGTGAAACCCAATAATTTACATGGTTCACATTGTAATGCCCTATACTGGAGATGTATTAAGTCGTTGGATCTCATTTATACCTCTCGTGCATTATCATGCAATGCCGGTGTAGTTTACCTGTTCACATTCATTGAGACTGATATAAGATTGTATCCAACAAAGGTACTCTGTCTCCTGCCAGCCAGCTCTTTCATTGCAGAATATTGAGTTAAGTACTGCTGCTCCTTTGCCAGCCAGTTTTCTGTTGCCGCATATTGAAATAAGTATTGGGCCAGCCAGTCCTTCTGCTGCTGTATATTGAGATCCCTAATAGTCACCAGATTCATGGAAGATCTAACATTTATCTTGAGAATACCTCACAAGGAGGTGGGTCCAGGGCGATGAATCTTGACAAGGATCCAATCTCGGTGTTGTACAAGTTAATTAAGAATTGTCATTGAAAACTAAGATAACACGGAATATAAATTGTTCAAGCAATATTGGAGGTCTGTGTCAAACATCACTCACCCAGAAGCCCATGCTGTGCCTTGATTATCTTCATAGAAATGTTCAGTACAAAAAAAAAATAAAAAAAAAATAAAAAGAAATAATAAATAAATAAAATAAAACGGATCTAGCAATATAGTCCAGGGCTACTGGTTAAAGGTGACAAGTAGTCACAGATTTTAGGCCATATTTGGTCTAAGATAAAGTTTACAGCAACTTCCAAAATGTTGACTTTGAACATATCACTATTACATCTTACGAGGTTTTGCGATATGAAATTGAGAATTTTGTAAGCACACGAAGTGTGCGCAATGAAATTCTGATTTCATAAGCAAAACCGAGTAAGATGTAATAGTCCCACCCACCCAACCCAATGTATATATCTGAATTCAGGGTGGCTTAGTACATTTAACTAATCTACAGTACTGTATATTGTACATGTATATCCTGAATCTTAATGCATTTTGGACGTTAAGTACCGTAATAACCTAAAGATATTGGAATTGTATTCGAAGTAAGGTTCAACTTGTGAAGTTACAACAGTACTGACTACTGTTTGAAGTACATGTAGTCTAATCTATCTCTGAAGTAGAATTCAATCATCCAAGGAAAACGTACTCCAGGTTGTGTTGATTGTGCTGGAAAGGACTGACATACCTCCAATGTGTGATGGTTGAGGGAGATAACTCACAGGAGCATTTAAACCTGACATGATCAGGGGAGATAACCATCTATATCTTTATATACCAATACACATGTAATTAACATAACATGAACTTTGGTTTATTCGACGAGCACAATATTATAAATCACAAAATACAATCTTCATATGTCACATGTAACAGTATGAATAATTTGTTTGTTCTTAGTCACTCTCTTCTCGAACTGTATGGCACTCAGCCATTTTGGAGAAGGGAGACTTGGGAAATTTCCCATTTCCGGTTTACTTTCAATGGCTTGTATATCATACTTTAATGGAGAATATCACTATTACATCTTACTCGGTTTTGCTTATGAAATCAGAATTTCATTGCGCACACTTCGTGTGCTTACAAAATTCTCAATTTCATAAGGAAGACAATTCTTGATATGTTTATAGTTGCTGATATCTATAGTGACATCCTGTTGGATATTGTCAGTCTTTCAAACCAACATATGCGAATCGATGTCTGGGTTCGCCTACACACCTACGTCAACGAGTAACGTATCAATGGCCCCAGTTATGCCGCTTTGGTGAGCGTGAAAGTCATGGCTCATTTACGACAGGAAAATTTTACAAAAACTGGTAGAGCAATGTTTTTTAATTGGTTTTTTGTTGTTGTTTTTTGGGGGTTTTGTTCTAAATTGGCCACTCATGTAGGACCGAAACAGTGTAATTCATTGAAATCGCTCCAACAGATTTCTCTGGAAAATGGGTCGAATTAGCTCCGGTGTAGCCTTGTTCCATACTACGTAGTATGGAACAAGGCTACACCGGAGCTATACTTTTTAAAGCTTTTCCAGAAAAATGGAAGCAGTTTTAAAGGGAAGAGCAAGGATGCCAGTTTTTTGCTACATAAATGACTTTTGCCCTGAAGTAATGGTGCAAGCATTCTCTTTCAGATGATACATGGATATAACATGTTTGCGTTAAAGATTATTTGACTATTGGTGACGGAAGAGGAAACCCCATTGTTTATTTCCCGCTGAACTTGTGAACTCTGGACAGCACCCTGAATTTTGATGATTTTTTTTTTTTTTTTTATTTTTTTGCGCGAATCAGAGCTGACAAAGTTAGTCAAAGGGTTAATCAAGTTAATTAGTAGTTCATGTCACAGGCACAAATGAGTTCTTCCGAGTGTGTCTATTGTTTTTGCAAATATTTCACAAAAGCAGCTATAGCCAGGATCCAATGCATAAGAAAGTTTATTGTTACCATATTTGTTCCTGCGGAACTTTCAGACCGCCCTGCATCAAGGTACCAGTGTACAGTTTTTGAATGTCGTAAGCGGCTAACAGGAGGTACCGGTGTTATTTGGAGGGCAAGGTCAAATTACTGTCTCTGTCGTCCAGGTGGTCGAAACATTTTGCATTAAATTTGACCCACGGCTCAACTTCAATGCCCCAAGAAGAAAACAATATCATGCAGCCAAAGAGTGGTGCTCGGCCAACGGGTACTGATGGTAGCGACTTCTGGCATAGAGAAAGCATTGCTTGGCAATACAAAATCAGGTAAAACTGGTCTGTACTCTTGTACAGTTGTAGGTCTAGTTGTTGTTGTTAGCAGGTTAAGGTTGGAGAGACGGAGCGGGTGGGTGTGGTGTGAGTGTGACTGTCGGGGGGGTCACACAACGGCATGTATCTTGCAAGAATTAACAACACTTAATCATTAAATATGGGAACTGATTTGGGTGGAAATCGAGTAAATGTGATGTAACCAACAAATGAAAAAATGCCACGTAATTTCACTGGCACACATGCGGACACAAGCACATTTCACTCAGTATATGGATCAATATTATGGGCACAGGATTTTCGGCAATGTACCGGAGCCAGCTCTTCTCAGAGCATTGCAATTCCCCACAGTATCTATTTGTAATTTGTGCATTTTATTATGAAATTCGAAGGAAATCTAGTCAGAATCAAAGAAAATCTCCAATACCTCACATGCGGTCCATAGAATTACCCAAATGAACCCAAATGTAAGTCATTTTACCCAAATGAAGGCAGTATGTACCCAAATGAAGGCAATACATGTATATACCCAAATGAAGCTAGTATATATGCGTATAAGGGGTCCTGCCATCTGAAAATATAATAAAATAGGCCAGATGTACTGAATAATGCCACAATTTCACCAAAATGAACCTGCCGATGAAATGAAACTATTAGTCGGAGATCGCTTTCAAGGGAGAGAACTCTGACAAAACTCCGCCCAAGCGAAACCGCAACGGGCTTTTCATGCACCAATCGAAGTCCGATTTCTCTCAGTAGATGCGATGATTATAGTCGGTTGTGAATAAAGTGGTACCCGAATCACCTGAATTCGAATCTCCCAACCGATTCTCCACCCTTAGCGACCCAGAGGTGCTCACTGATTCCGAACCTGCAGCAAAAGTTCCATGAACAGAAGACAGTAACTTTTCGAAACTCCCAGTTCCAGGAAAATTCTTGGCGGTACACCAGCTAGTGAATGAGATTCAGTGTGGTGAAAGGGGCGTTGTAGGCTCTGTGCCACTTGGGCCTAAGAACAATGTGATTTTCCTGATTGACAATTCTTCAAATGTCGAGAAGAAGAAAATATTTAGTAAGTTTGTCTTACGAAAAAAATGTACTACTGGAGATGTTATAACTGCTAATAATGTGAAATTTTCAGTTCCAAACAAGGCAAAGGGGATTGCAAAAAAACCTGGTCAGAGGAAACGCAGTAGAAGTGAGAGAGCCAGGTAGTCTACTATTAGGTATTCAATTGTGATGTTGTTTAGAAAACAGATTGTCCACAAAATGTAGCTTTGTAAAATTGTGCTATTCGATGTGCTATTCTATATTCAATAAATATTATTGTACAATATTCCTTGCTAATCTTATTTCATCTGATTGAACAAGTTGTAAGGTGATAAAGCATGGCTTTTCTTGGTAGCTAGTTAGTTCTCAGGCTGAGTTTTCTCCCTTGGAAGAAATCTCCGTCAAACGTGTCAAAAGGGTCATCTGATCGTAAATCCATAAATTTTTGGCATTATTTAGTGCGCCTGTCCTATTTTATTATATTTTTGAATGACAGGACACACTTTTACGCATATACTAGCTTCATTTGGGTACATATTGCCTTCATTTGGGTAAAATAACTTACATTTGGGTTCATTTGGGTAATTCTATGGACCTCTCGCATGTTATTTTCAAATCACAATGCAGACGTTGGGCTTGCAATGTTGTAACATTGTGACGGGGATCTATGAAATAACATGCGAGGTATTGGAGATTTTCTTTGATTCTGAATAGATTTTCTTGAATTTCAGAATAAAAATGCACAAATTAGGCCTTATAAAAAAAATACCTCGTTTCCCATCACCGCCCGCCTCAATTTTTCCGCCTACTCCGATTTATTATGTCTCCCCCAACTATGTTGGGGGGAGACATCTAGTGTTTGTGCTGTCTGTCTGGATGGATGTCTGTCTGGTTGGATGGATCTGTCTGTCCGTCCCCTTGGCTTGTCTGCAAGATATCTTGAGAACTACTGGATGGAATTTCACCAAACTTGGATGGAAGCTTCATTGGGATAGCCCCCTCATTTGATTAGGTTTTGGTGTGTGTGTGTGCATTCATCCGTGTCCGGTGTCCGTCCGTTCGTCCATCTACTTGTACATGTATATACAGGCCTTGTCTGCAAGATATCTTGAGAACTACTGGATGGAATTTCACCAAACTTGGATGGAAGCTTCATTGGGATAGCCCCCTCATTTGATTAGGTTTTGGTGTGTGTGCGTGCATTCATCCGTGTCCGGTGTCCGTCCCTCCGTCCGTCCGTCCATCTACTTGTACATGTATATACAGGCCTTGTCTTGGCCTTATCTTGTGAACTACTGGACGGAATTTCATCAAACTTGGATGGAAGCTTCATTGGGACAGCCCCCTCATTTGATTAGGTTTAGGTGTGTGTGCATGCATTCATCCGTGTCCGATGTGTGCATTCATCCATGCCCAGTGTCCGTCCGTCCATCTACTTGTACATGTATATACAGGCCTTGTCTGCAAGATATCTGGAGAACTACTGAATGGAATTTCACCAAACTTGGAAGGAAGCTTCATTGGGATAGCCCCCTCATTTGATCAGGTTTTGTTGTATGTGTGCATGCATTCATCCGTGTCCATCCTTCCGTTCATCTACTGGTACATGTATATACAGGCCTTGTCTGCAAGATATCTGGAGAACTACTTGACGGAAGTTACCAAACTTGGATGGAAGCTTTATTGGGATAACCCTCTCATCTGATTAGGTTTTGGTTTGTGTGTGCATTTGTCCATGTTCGGTGTCCATGTACTTGTACATGTATACGTATACATGTATACAGGCCCTTTCTGCAATATATCTGAAGAACTACTAGACAGAATTTCACCAAACTTAGATGGAAGGTTCATTGGGATAGCCCCCTCATTTGATTAGGTTTGGGTGTGTGTGCATTTATCCATGTCCATCGTCCGTCCGTCCATCTAATTGTTCATGTTTATACAGACTTTTTCTGCAAGATATCTGGAAAACTACTTGACGGAATTTCACCAAACTTGGATGGAAGCTTCATTGGGATAGCCCCTCGTCTGATTAGGTTTTGGTGTGTGTGTGTGAGCGTTCGTTCATGTCCATCCATCCGTCCATCTACTTGTACATGTATACAAGCCTTGTCTGCAAGATATCTGGAGAACTGCCCCACGGAATTTCGCCAAACTTGGATGGAAGCTTCATTGAAATGGCCTTATGATCTAATTAGGTTTTGGTGTGAGCTAGTGCTTGCGTGGGTCCATGCAAAATGTGCTTATCTGTCTGTCCAATTTTTGTTCACTCCATATCTTGAAAACTAATGAAGGCAGATGTATGAAACTTCTATCCGGTACAGCATGTATACTATAGGTGTGGCTCTTGTATGTTTTGCATCTTTCCTATAATGTGATCAGTTTCGAAATAGTTGATGCTTCACAATTACATGTATTTCACATTGGTTGGACGCTGTAGATGTCGGCAATCCACTCATTGCTATATAAATCCCGAATCCCCACTAGGTTACTGCAACAATGAAAATCGCCTCTTTGTAATTAATATTTTTAGATGCGCAGCTTTGTTTAGGATACTTATTGCTACATTCATTTTATAGCACTTTCCCTTAAATTATGAGCCCACTCAAGGCAAGGTGGGAGGTTGGGGGAGACGTATGTTTTTGCTTAAAAAAACAACTAGCATAGGCTTCATGCCGGAGCGGCGACTCAAGGGTCAAAGCGGAACCTCTAGTTTTTCATTTTTTCTCACCTGCCTTGTTGGGTGTTTCTTTTGGTATGAAAATGAGGCTGAACTTACTGGATTGATCCAGACTTCTTACTTGACTGCTTTGTGCGTGGAGATACTGAAGATGTTTATCTGGTCGTCCTTTCCAAGACTGATAATAATTCTGTTACTTTTTGATGTGTAATTGAACCTCGTTGAAGGTCTTTCTATGACAAGTATCTTTGCTATAATCAAGGCGAAATGTCCGTGATATTGTGCTGTTTGCAATTTTATGGTTGTAATTTCATTTTCGTTCTGTTTCGTTTCTGTGTATAAATTTCTAGTCATATATAAATGTATAGTAGTAATACAGGAACACAGCATCTGCAGCATTTTCACGGTAAAAAATGTGTAGTTGATATTTATTTTCCGTTGAATTCACGTTGTTCTACTCCTCAGTGATATCTTGATGCCTAGTGGACTTTGTACGAGTGCCCAAGGTCATATTCATGATCGTCAATTCATGACAGTCATGTTCTCCATTTCGCGAGAATAGCTCAGCTTATTGTTTCCTGCTGGAGTGAAACACCCACAGTTTTGTCTTTCAAATGAATTGCATATATACCATTTTAGGACCCAATTAGACTATCCCTATCTTAATGTCAGTGGATTCTTGAATGAACTGAACCATTCCTATGCTCTTCCAAAAATAAAAAAGGACCGCCCATCTGACTTTTTGAAAAGTCAGTGATGGGGAAACAAGGCATTTTTTTATGGGGCCTTGCATATAGATACTGTGAAGAATTTCAATGCTCTGAGAAGAACTGGCTCTAGTACATTGCCGAAAATCCCGTGCCCTCGTAATGTGAGACAGACAGTACATGTAGTATTAATCAACCTAGTAGATCTTAGCCAAGTTTACATCCTCTTACCTGAATCCTCTACTGAACTTGCATGTAGACCACGGGAAAACAAGGTTCCATGGGTCGTACGGCTCTATCCGGCAATAAAACAAACCCTCACCACAGTTTGTCGACTGCTTTTATCGAGTTCGGCAAATGGTTTCATTGCCGTGAAGAGCTGATCCGTCTGCAATCAGTCTTCAACCATCAACGGCCAGTTGAATTTCTCCTCCATTATATTTGTACGTGTCACATAATCAGCAATGTATCATGCGGATCACGTGACCCGTACAAAATAATGGCTGTAGTACCCATGAGAAATTCAATGACACTTTCAACATTATTTCAGTCATATCAGGACGAACCAACTAAGCACCACCCAGCCAAGTTGCATTCCTGCTGCTTCAAAGAAGAAATTTTTGAAGCAACATGGAACCAAACACCCTCCATCCACCCGATATGACACCGACAGGATGCTAATACATGGTGCAATAAAGACAAGTGATATTACAGTGCTAGACATCACATTATCAAGTTCCTGTTGCTTCTCAGCAAAATGCATTGAAACAAGGTGAATCCGTGCCCACCGCACACCATGTCTCTTTGTCATTTCACTATGGTAAATAATCTAATCATATTATGAAAAGTCACCGACATTTGACACTTGACAGATGATAAAAAAATGTGTGTTTTGTAGGCAGCTAATTATATTTTGTTGTCATCTCCACTTGATTGGAGTTTATTTCTGAGTTGACCTCAGCCCAAGGCACTTACAGATGACACCCTGTGTTGTTGATACACAAGACACTTCTTCCCGAAAATGATCTCTGAACAAGTTTAGAGCTGATCATTGGGCTGTCAGATTTATTCCTAACTAGACTGATTTCAAGTTAAAAGTGGTAGCTTTTTACCAGGCTCCTGAAGAGGTCCCATGAAAACCACTCGCTTCAGGCCCATCGCAGGGCCTGGGGGTGATTAACCCCATCAAAATGCTAGTCCTGGGATAAGTTTGAATTTGTTGAATGATACTGTACCCATATCACACACTCCTGAAACCATTACATTGTTCAGAGCAGAATATCCTGTATATTGCTAGAAACAAAAAGGAAAATCAAACTCAATGCATTTTCTCTTCTTTTCCAGCACGATTAATAAATCTCGGCTGAAATGGGACATGTTTATCCATGGAGTACTTTCATTCATGATGCTGATTCGACTGTTACCAGCCATATTTACATTTTTGGGGATTCCCCAGCCACAGTTGATGCGCCGATGGAGACTACCCCCTCCCAGGCCATGGGAGTTTGCCTGGTTCGTCAGCACGGTGGCTATAATATTTGGCTGGAAGGCTCTACCCAAGAACACTGTCCTATTACTGCGACAATATGTTATTGGCACGGTGGTGTTTGGACTCCTCCCTGTGATTTACGGTTTAGTCGAGCAGTTTGATGACTTGCTGAACTACATGCAGAATAAGAAAATGGCGCTGTATTTCTTTACCTACCCTGCCGTCCTGGTGTGGTATATGTTTTTAGCTATAGCTGCTCAACTCCACATTCTGGGGATTTACTTTGCTTTCCGACTTTTCCGATCATGGAAAGCAAGCCAAGCCAAGCCTAAGTTACGGTAATATGACTTCCATGGAACACCGATTAAATAAAAAAAAAACTCTGGTAGTCCTTTCAAGTTCAGCGGTGCGCAGAAATCTCTCACGATTTGGAATGTTGTATTGTGGACAGTAGCTGGCCATAACTTATCCTGGTTTCCTTTACCTGCTTTCCATTTTGGTATTTCCATGTCAGTTTGATATATTTATACCGCACAATCTCCAAATACATTAGGTGTATATCGTCAAGAAAGGAATCAGAAAATGAATATCTCATAATGATTAATATCACAAAAATCATTTCGATAACATGGTCTCAAATTAAATCAATCTCAGTCTTTGAATGTTAAGTGGGAGACTTGCACAATAGACAAAAAAAAAAAGAAAAAAAGAACTGAAGTACCATATACTGGATAATGATTGGTTAGTTTGGTCAGTAAGGTGTGAAATTACTGAACTGAAATTGAAAAATCGGGCCTGTCATCATGGTGATTGGCTACAGAGTATTGTGCAAGCCCTACATTGTCTGAAAGTTTCCCAGGCATGCTGAAGGTAACAATATTTAGTCGAAGTACTTGTTCTAATTCAGTCAGAATGGTTGCACCAATTATTACACTAAAGTGATTTGCTACCTTCATGCTTCTGACATGTCTGAAAAGTATTCTTGACAATTATTGTAACGTTCTCAAAGAGTTCTGCACATTTCGATTTTAGGCCAGGATTTCCTGCCGATTTATGTGATATTAATGTTATACCTGCTATGAATTATTGTAAGTTGCATGTTGGCTTTTCAAGCAGGTGGAGCTGAACAGAACGAACGTAAATGTCCTCGTTGAATAATGGGATTTCTTTGATTTGTTCACATTTGTAATAACACTGAAACACTGCCACTTCTTGTACATTCGAACTTGCTGATGATAAAGAGACAGACTATCTAAATCAACTTTTTATCCATCAGTGAACATCATGTATTTAAATTTACTGTGTTTGAAGATTCATGCAGTGTGCAATTTAACTCTATTAACCCCTCCCACTCCTGTTACAAGGTTACTTGATGCACAAAATTTTACTACCGAAAATAGTACTGAAGGACCTCCTAAAACCTGACTTGGGGCACACAGGTTAATGCTGACTATGCTGTCATTGCGGAATATCATAATACTAAGAACAACAGACCTGTATCCTCTTGTATTTGTTCAGAACTGGACTGACACAGCTTCATGTAGATGTGTACACAAGAGCGTTTTTAGCCTGAAATGTTCCCATTCATGTAAAATGCACCATCGTCAGTCTCCTGCAGATGATGTAGTAGACAATCACATTTTAGATATTGAACATGTTGAATTGATGTTACATTTAGAAATTTTTAATTATTTTCTCCAGACAGGTTTTAGGAGAGCTGGTACTCAGAGTGAGTGATGATTTAACGTCTCTTTCAACACCATTTCAGTCATATCACAACGTTTGGTTACTATTCCTTTCTCACACCGGAAACCACACGGGTAGGGTCCTATTCCTTTTTACACCCGGATGCCCCAGTTAGTGTAGTCGCCTCTGACGACAAGCACTCTGAGAGCTGGTACTAAGATCTTTGTACAAAATTCAGTTCAGTGACTGTGCAGTACTGATAGGTTACAAATAGTATCAATAAGTTAGTGAAAAGCATATATTGTTTTCCATACCAGTTCTGAACAGGTAATATTGTACAGTCCTGTGCAGATACCATCCAGTCACAAACTGTACAGTAACTGATCAGTTTCAAACAGTTTTTGTGTAGTACTTTTCGGTTTATGTGAGGAACTACATGTACGCTGCAACTAATTACATGCCATTCAGTAACTGATCAGTACTATTCAGTTTATGACTGAACAGTACAGAGATAAAGGGACGGCATACAGTTAGATGCACTGAGAATGTCCTCTGTAGAGGGTATGTTCTGCTTATTATTTAACTCGAGTGTTACTGTAGGTGTTCAAAATACAGTATACTGAAAGAAACGAATGCCTGTCAACCATGTCAACATGGCCAGTAGGCAGTCTAGTTTGAAGCACAAACGTGTAACATAGTTTGACTTGTTACACATATACATGGATACTGAACATTACTTTAGGATACTGAAGAAGCAGTCTATTCACCGAGTACTGATTTCATACCCGAGTGACCCCACATTGTTCAGTCTGGGTAGCCTCTTGAGGACTGCTGGTAGTTTTCATGCTATGTGGAACCACAGGGCTTTATATGGAACCTAGAAATTATCTCCATTCTCAAGTTTCATCATCGACATCAAAACAAGGAAGCTCATGATGTTTGATGGTAATTTCTGAGATTTTTTATACTCTGCAACTGTATGTTGACACAGCAGTGCAATGTGGGCAGTAATTTTTGTCTGAAAGCTCCAATTTTTTGTGTTTATACTGGACTGATGAGTGTGCATTGAACCATGAATGCAAGCAAATAGTATGGTCCTGAATTACGGTGCTATCTTAATATATAAATATTGTGATTTAATCTTCTCCTTAAATAAGTAAGGGAGGAAACTACCTCCCTCGCCCGCCAATTTTGACTCGATCTGATTTCTGTTCAGACGCCCACTTTTTCCTCGCGAATTCTGTACATCCGTACAGAAGAGCCTATTAGGTAGCATGATTCATTTGGGGGAAAGCATAATGCAGATCTGTATACTCCATCCCAGCCCTGCATCAATAGGTTGAATCTAGCTCTGTAATCATGATAAGTTTGTTAAGCTCTATTTATTTCCATATTTGACCTGACCATCTTGTGTACCTGTGATTCCAGCATCATATCTATCATTCATGTTAAATACTATTTTCCAAATAATTTGTATTTATAAAGATTATAGGAATGTTATTTCAGCTTGTAATAAATATTTTATAAGAATAGAATTTCCAACTGGAGTGTTGAGGTCAGGGACACATCATGACCAAATTTTCTTTGATAATTTTACAATGTTTGATATAAACTGGTCCGCTTGTCTTGGCAAATTTCATCTGTCCCAAAAAATAACATTAACACCTGTCACAGCATATGCAGTTTGTGTGTGCAGGTCGTCAAAAAAAAATAAACCAGGACGTCCGATAATGGAGCTTCACGAGCACATGCATAGCTAGCGGATCCCTCCTCTGCACTGCATGATCTATGCAATTGGGGTTGACGAAGGTATTGTTCAGAATGCCCCAGATTTTCTTTTAACAGGCCATATTGGCATAGCTCCGGGGTAGCCTTGTTCCATACTACATGTACGTGAGAACAACGCTACGGCTGCAAGCCAGTCACCAGATCGAGTTGTTGGGAAATTGCCGTACGGGCAATATTTGCCGAACCAATTGACCATAACCAATAAAATAATTCGATTCTATGTCCACTTACCTTTCATAAAAATCCTTGTTTATGAGTGACCGTCCGTTTTTAGCTTGGCAAGAGATCGAAACTCGGACGAGGGGGTTATACTGTCCATGTAAAACTTATCGATGTAAAGATGGCGGCGATGTGGACACGTAGTATGGAACAAGGCTACACCGGAGCTAATATTGGCAGTGATATTATTCTTTAATGGAGTACGAGGTATGATCGAGCACTGCCAGTAAATCAAACTTGTTACTCGCATGATCAAAGGAATGGGACAATCAGAGAATATGTAGACGATTGTTTTCAGTCGTCCACACGGCTGCATGAAAACTGATCAAAGAAAATTTGGTCATGTGTCTCTGGCTATATTTTTTCATGTTTGTATACTAGCTTTCTCTTACTAATTAAAGCACCTGTCCATGATATAAGGCAGGGGCCGCGGAGCCGGGGGGGCTGGGGGGGCTTCAGGCCCCCCACTTTTCGGAGCTGTAATGTTATAAGCCCTATCTAGGGGCGACTTCAGCCCCCCCACTTTATGATCGAGATAGGGGTCAGCCCCCCCACTTTTGAATATGCTCCGCGGCACCTGTAAGGTGAATCTATCAACGTAATGTAATCTCCACAGAAATATCAATGTGATGAAATGTATAGGATCAGGAAGGTGGTGGGATTGTACAAAAATAAATATATCTCTGGTGAATAATTCAATATGATCCAATTCATGTAGGCTGAACATTGGACCCAAATGCGAGGGTGATTGATTATCATTGGGTGTAAGTGATGAAATTTTGATCAAATCTTCTATATATTTGTATATTGGTTTAAAACAATTTCTACATTGTTCTGGTTTCATGCAAATACACGCCTTGCCGGTTGTCTAAAAATAGCAAAACCCGCCATGTTTCCTTCCCATAGTGCAATGCGAACCACGAGTGAACTTTTGCCTCAAACATGCTGTAAGTATCGGCACGGACTGAAAATTGCTGAAGAAAGTTACTTTAAAGGATTTTTTTCCATGATTCTTCGGCTTCTTTCACTCTAGAACAGTTCAGTGATATTTTAGGTCTCTCTCAGCTTCTGACACTGTCTATAAACAAACTTATGATGGTGATTTTCCCAGAGCCCATGTTGAAGGCATTGCTGCATCCGAATCTTGCTTCTGAAAAAGGGGCAGTAACTCTTCTATTTGATTCCCAAATCGTAAACCTGCTTCAATTCATGCCAATTAATCTCCGTGAGGAAGATGATACAACGTAGAAAACGGAAGTTAAAACTAAAAGTTAGCTCCCCTAGCGGAGAGTTGTCCGCCCCTAGGAGAGCTCTCCCATCTATCCCAGCGGCATTACTATAAAGGCTCTGCTCAAATCATTCTAGTCCTCTTTTCTCTGTTGTACCTCGACCAGTGCACATCAAGGAAGTGTTTATACAACCTGGGTTGTTGTTGTTTGTAACGACCCGTAGTATCCTTATCAGTTTTTGACTTGTGTTTCTTTCTTGTCGGAAATTCTTTCATTATTGTCGGAAATTCTTTCATTAGCTATGTCTGAGATTCCGATTTCTAATGCATGTAGTTCGTGTGGGCAATTTTGGTCCAGTTTGGACGCCCACACGGTTTGTTTTACTTGTAAAGAGTTGTGTTATCAGCGAAGTACTTGCGCCGAGTGTGTATTATGGGACCCGTTAGCTTGGAAAAATTATGCCCAAGCTAGACGGGCTTACCTTTTGCAGGCATCTGACGACCCGTCTCTTTCGGAAGTCGACAGACGCCTGTTGGAAATTGCTCTTGTAAATGACATGAAAACTAACGAAGATATCGTTGGAATTGGATTAAATGTTTCCCATGGTCTTAGTAATCAGACCTCGCCCGCTTCTGTAAATATACCACCAAGCGGGACAGTTCTACGTCTAGATAAATCACAAATTTTAGACAGCTTAGCGTGTACAGGTATGGCAATGTCTGGAGTTGCAGCCAAACCGGTTCCTTTGTCTAGTTCAACAAAGACTTCTCGCCCCAAACCTACCGTGCCTGAGCCGTCCATTGTTCTCGTCGGACAAAAGAATGCAGTGGGGTCGCATATTATCTCGACCTCTCCATTGTCTATTGGTTTATCACACTCCGTTACCTCTAAACGAAATAAACGTCGTCGTGTGTCGGTTTCTCCTTTGCGGGTTAAATCAAAACGCAGTTCTAAATCCGTTTCTCGTTCTATGGTGGGTCGTTCGGACCTACCTTTGAGTGTTCAAATTGCTGACTTGGGGTCTCCGACTATTGCGTATGCTGATTCACATCGTCGGTACCATGCTTCTACTCGACGCTCACGTACACCGCAAAGCCGTTCACGTTCTCGTTCCCCGGTTCGGTTGTTTCACCGCGACGTTCTATTACACCACATCGCTTGGATTCACATGTGCGTCGTTCTCATTCGCCTGTACGACGATCTCGTTCTCCGGTTCGTAGTTCTCGTCCACCGGGTGATTCTAGTACTACATTTCGGCTTCCCCGTTCTTCGGCTCGCCGTTCTCGTACTTCAATTCTACATTCTCCTGCGTCTCCACGCCGTTTGCCACGGCTTTCGGTATCGCCTTCTGATCTAGATCGCCACGTTCATCTATCGCAGACTCCGTTTCTTGATCATGCGGTCGTCCACGATTTGCCTACTTCTCGCCGAAGTCATATCACTCGTCCGCCTATGCCGGTTTCGTCGAGTTCAGATGATGATTCTGATGATTCCGCCTCTTCAAAAGAAAAGCCGGAATTTGCGCCAAAGATGGATTTTTCAGATAAAATGGATGCGCTTTTATCGTTGTTACCGGATATGCCGCGTGCTTCGATTGTTCGGCCGTCACGTATGGAAGGTCGGACGGCGGCTTCATCGGCCTTTACGCCTTCGGCGTCTGCATCTCGTCCTTCGTGTGCGCCGTCACCAGCCTGGAAGGATAATTTAGTGAAGTTTGATCGACAACTAGAGGACGACAACAAGTTGCGCAAACCTCATTTTCGATTTCATTTTGACATTCATGATAACGTGTTGCCCGACAAACCACCCAAACGAGATCGGGATTTGAGTCACATTTCTAAGGTGACTAGGTTGGCTCCTTTATCGGTCGCTTCCAAAGTTATGGAGAATAATTTGGAAATGTTGCAAGAAATACAACGTGCTTCATCTACCGCAGATTGATTTCTGTTAGCGGCTTCTCGAATTGCCTTAGATCCTACATCACTTCGAGACGATGGGTCGGCTTATTTATCTCCGGGTTGCGTGGCTTATTTGCGTGGTTTTATGGACACGCTCGTTCACGCTAACCGTCGAGTCATCGAAGCTGGTTCGTATTATGTTTCACTTGTTCAAGCGCAACGGGATTCCTTACTTAAGGTGGTCAAACCTGATGTTCCATATTTGGTTAGAGATCAATTGCTTCATCAACCATTGGCATCCAAGTTCATCTTCAACAATGCTATTGAGTCTGTTATGCCCTCGGTTCGTGAAGAACGGACATCTCGCTTGATTGCTTCTTTAGCTCGTCGTCCGGGCGTCGCCGCGGATCGTAAACCGAGACGAGGTCGTACTTTCACCACCACTACCACCCAACAGGATGGGGCCCCTCGGACTAATTTTCGTGGCATCGACAAACCTCCACGAGGCCGTGGTCGCCGTTCATTTCGTGGAAAATCTTCCAAACGAAGTGGACATTCCAACAAATGACTATCTCATTCCCGTTCCTGTTCAAGCCGAAGATTTTCAACTTCCCGCCTTCCGCTCATTTACTCATCAGGTCGTGGGCGGGCGTCTACAGGTCTTCTACGAGAATTGGCGGCTCATCACGGACGACGCCTGGATTATAAGAGTTTTAAAGGAGGGCTTCCTATTCAATTTTCAGTCACTGCCCAAACTCATCGCTTGGCCTCGTTCCTCTCGTCTGCCAGTTCCCGCAGGTCACTTACAGACGCTGCTATCTTCGGTCACCACGCTCATCGACAAGGGAGCAGTAAGGGAATTACCACGGACCGAAGACAGTGTGGGTTTTTACAGCCACGTGTTTCTGGTACCA
>JAVTVY010020831.1:0-73505 GCA_036873755.1 Hanleya hanleyi
CCTGGCCTTTGATAACATCACTACTGGTGAGTATTAATATATGACATAGATTGATCAGAGATCTGTCAGAACTTAGACTGTAGTACTGTAGTACATGACAATCCTGGCCTTTGATAACATCACTACTGGTGAGTATTAATATATGACATAGATTGATCAGAGATCTGTCAGAACTTAGACTGTAGTACTGTAGTACATGACAGTCCTGGCCTTTGATAACATCACTACTGGTGAGTATTAATATATGACATAGATTGATCAGAGATCTGTCAGAACTTAGACTGTAGTACTGTAGTACATGACAGTCCTGGCCTTTGATAACATCACTACTGGTGAGTATTAATATATGACATAGATTGATCAAAGATCTGTCAGAACTTAGACTGTACTACTCTCGGTTAAATCAAGATATTAACAGACAGTGTCAGCGTGCTGTTCCATCTGTCTTCTCTCCACCGATTGGTCATACGACCCACACCCATGCCATATACATGTTATAGATACGTGAGAAACTGTTTTTAGATGCAATAATTCGAACACCTGATACTGACTCAATCTCAGTAAACTCAGATATGATATCACGGAATATTATATCCGAATGCAGCGCTATATAAATCCCATACGAATTTGAAACTACATTTGTTAGCCAATCAGGTGGCTAGCTTTGTGAAACAATTTCAAAATTACACCCACAGTAATTACACCCGTTAGCACGTGGACTAATTTTATGTAAACATATCAGGAAACATTATCCAAAGATGGCATCTTTTCCAGACAGTGTGCGTGGTAAATCGTAAAGATCAAAGAGTTTACTCCCACCAAAAAGTCTGGCTTAGGGGTAGAATATATCAAAAGATTGTGCCATGCGAAGGTGTTAATCTTTGTGAAAGAGAAAAGGCAGAAATTGTCAATTATTATGGGATCTCATAGAGTATCGGTGAACATTTCGCACAAAGTTTTCATAGCATTATGTCTAGATGGCATTCCACTGATTTACCATCTTGGTTCACCTAGATTGAAAATGACTAACAGACACTGTGTTTGTGTCCTGTGTCCTGAGTGCTGAATAGCTTATTGATAGCAAAAGGTGAATACAGAAATGGAAATGACTACGTTACTGTCACCTGCAGTGTGGCATCCTGTTTGCCATCGTCTTTCAGAATGTTTGGTTGTCCACACCTGTGAAAATCATTTTTAGCTCGCCGTATACGAAGTAGGCGAGGTATTGGGAGAGAGAGGGGGAAAATGTTGGTGTCAGTGTCGGTGTCCGGTTAAGTTTTTTTGTTTAGCACAACGTTAGACTCAAGCTGGAAGGTTAATGTTTTTTGTTTAGGCTGGACTTAATTTACTGCTTGAAAAAAAAGGTAATCTTTATTTCAAGTTCATCTTTCAATCCAACTTCAACATCACTGACAAAGAAGTCAAAGTTTTATAACAATATGTATTGTCATCGCCAGTGATGTGCAACCTGAAGGGCTCGATCTTTATGCGAAGCTGCATGTTATTGACAAAACCCAAAACGGCGAGCTGACGGGTTACACATAACCCTTGTTGCAACTATCTCTCACACTGAACAGGCATATATTAACACTGGACAGTTAAAACCAAGAAAACCAAGCTGTTTCATGAAGCAAACCTTTGAAGCTCCATCAATTTCCCTCTAATTACAAGGCATAGGTTGAGACATGAGAGTTGAATGAGCAGATTTGTTCCTCCATCAATCCGTACTTGACCAAACTTGTCTGGATCATATCTCATTTAGTTCTGCTGCTTAGGATTCTGTAACTTGGGCACAGGATACAATGTACCATAACACCTCATGCCTGGAGAATGCCATTTTTTTTTAACAACCAGTAAATTCGGTAGATGTGCATTGGTCTACTCTTTCCACTGTATGGCCACTTTCTGCTTTGTTACTTCATTACGCCAGACGGTCAATGCTAAAAACTTTCCTAGACCATATTCAGTGGTCTGGTTCTGAAAGTCATGAAGGTAGGGCATGAGTTACTATGCATGTAGTAGATGTGCAGTGGCCTACTCGTTCTTCTGTATTACCATTCTCCTCTCCATCAGTCAGGTATATATCTGTCAGTTGAAGAACTCGTCAGTTGCTTTTGCTACATGTATAAAGGGCTGTTCCATAAAATGTACATGAGTGAGAGAAGTCACTTTCTATCTGATCCCTACATCGATGGAATTTTTCACCATATATCCAATGTTAAAAACAGATATAAGCTTTACATAAAAACAAGAAATCTGTAGACCGAATATATAAATTGCCTTTTGTCTCACCTATGTACAATTGTCTGGAACAGCCCTAGAATTCTGAAACTCGAGCATGATATACCCTGCATACAGCAGATGTGCACTCTGTCTAATTTTTTCTTGCTGAGGCTTTTTAGCAATCACATTGTGATGTTTTTACATTGGTTTGTGGTACATTATGGCAGATTCTGTTAAGAGGTGGTGGGATACAGTGGTTCACACCTGCATTATTTCTCACATATCTTCGCTCTTCGTGTTGAAAAATATATCACTATGTCCACTATAGGATTACAATTTCTACTTTCAGGGTTTGCATTCTCGCAGGGTCTTAGTGA
Organism: Hanleya hanleyi; assembly: GCA_036873755.1. Classification (NCBI taxonomy): domain Eukaryota; kingdom Metazoa; phylum Mollusca; class Polyplacophora; order Lepidopleurida; family Hanleyidae; genus Hanleya; species Hanleya hanleyi. Next base: position 2,601 of record JAVTVY010020831.1, read on the forward strand.
GTCTGTAATCAGCCTTCTCATGGCTGCTGGAGCCGTTACTGGTGTCGCAGGAACATTTGTTTATCCCATTCTTCGGAAAAAAATTGGACTCGAGAGAACTGGATTGATCGCATTCATGATCTTCATTGGCTGCCTTACATTCTGCGTGGCCTCGATTTGGGCTCCAGGTAGTCCTTTTGACCCTACATTCTCCAAGCTTGCTTTGTCTTCCAACAGCTCCAACACATCATGTGTGGAGAATGCCGTTTCCATGACAACCCCTAGGACTGGACCAGATTCCAGTGACTCGACCAGGACTACAGTTGCTCCTACCTCGGGCAATAGTTCTGTGGTAAAGAGAGAAATTCATGCTCATCCCAGTTACATGCACGCATTAACGCTCAATCAGAAAAATCGTCTTTCTCTTCCGCCATATCAGTCCATCGAAAAACGACATCTACATGTGGAATTCATCGAATCGGTCAGAGGTCATGACCTTTTAGATTTGGATCATCACCATTGGACAATTCACAGAATTTCAGTTCGAAGTGCAGACAATGACAGTGGCGTAACTTCCTTACTTGGTAATTCTACTTTTGTGAAAGATGGCGTTCCGCAGAACTGTAGTCTTCCAGAAAGACCAGTGCCACATTCTTACATTTCGATTGCACTGTTGATGACTGGTATCGTGTGTGCCAGGTTCGGACTGTGGCTTTCTGATCTCACTATCACGCAGGTGTTCCAGGAAAATGTCCCAGAGACGGAGAGAGGCGTGGTCAGCGGAGTTCAAAGTTCGCTGAACATGCTCATGGACGTTATCCGTTACACGATGGTTGTCATCGCGCCAGAACCTGAGACATACGGTATTCTCATTCTTATTTCATTCATGTCCATCTGTCTGGGCTCCGTGTCATTTGCATATTATGCGCGAAAGAAAAAGGGATTTCTATGTTTTGAAAGTAAGGCTAAGCCGAAAAAGGGACAAGCTGTCAACAGTGGCGACATTGAGCAGTCACAGTTACCAGATGGGACACCTGTTACTGAACTATAGCATATTAAGAGCTACTTTAGGCCATTGTCATTTGATTGGTTGTTCCCTCATCTATATTTTGAGGGCAAATAATTAAAACAGATGAGGGATTTACATGTTCATGAGTAAAACTTATTCATTTTCTTCATATTCGTACACAATGGGTTTGAAATTTAATAATTAATAATAAATAATTATAGCATCTAGCATGTGTGTTTAAAAAATCAAGATCTTGCTAAACAATCAATCAAGTGACAATGGCCTTAGAAACATGTACAAGAAGCCAGACATCCGATTGATGATGTATTCGTCTACAGTACACATGTTTTGGTGCAGTGCAGGGCCAATGAAATTGAAACTCTTCTGTGCAGGGAGGTTAATTTGGTACATACACAGAGGTTTTGATAGGGCCAGATTGCATTACTGGTTTGAATTCTGTGGCAAAAATGTAGTGAATTTGGACCAGTGTGTTTTTTTCGTCATTTATAAACTTTTACTAGGTTTAATAATTGTGAAAAATGTTGACATTTTTTCATTACTTTCCTAGGCAATCTGATCCTACCATAGGTCACATGTCATGCATGTGACACCTATTTGTCCCTTCATGTATGGAGAGTTACACTGTGTTGTCCATCTTAGAATAGGAGTATTAATATGGCAGTATTGAGCAGCATACATGGCATAGAACATTGGAACATAAACTTTTATTTGTGAGAGACTTCAGACAATGACAGTACTGAGTCATCTCCCATCCTTTATCAGGTTAGAGACCACCTCTCTCAAATGGACGTAAAAAAGGTGGGTTTTGTCCAATGAATTCAAGAATATATCGAATGACATCCGCCATACGTGACCATGGACATATATATATCCTCATCAGATAGTATTGAAAGAAAACAAATTGTCTTCTATTTAATTTGCATAGAACAGACAACATGTTTTGTTCTCTATTAACAATTAGACTAGGTACATTTTCATTGGAAAGCCACTGTTACAAGCAAAAATATATAAGGTACATGTAAGTCGCCTGAGGATGCAATAATGACTTTTTTAACCTCCATCTTAGAGAGGTAGTTCTCTCTAGCCTGTTTATGTCTGACGCCCATGATAGAATTATACAATATTAATGAGCTGCATTGGAAATGTGTACGAAGAGTCAGCTGTTTGAAAATACATGAATTTTGCTACAATTAATATATCAGTATTAAGCAGCCTATAAGTTTGGAACTTAAATTTTTAAGCAGTGTGTAAGATTGGAATTAGAGTTTAATTTGTGAGACGTCCCAACCTATTATGACTAAAATTTCTAGCATTGCCCAGGAACTGAAGATTGGAACAATGTTGTAAGCCTCCTTCGAGCATGTTCATGATGTGATTTTGATATGTGGTGGTACAACTTTTAGTGGATAGGAGATTTGGGGTTAAGTAGTCCTGATTGTGGGAGGTAGAGGGTATTGAGCGCGAGTCAGAGGGTGCATGGGGTAGAGGGCAGTGCGTGTAGCGGGGGTGAGTCAGGGGGTGCTGTGAAAGTGTTAGTCGGTGCATTATATGATGGAGTGAGGGTGCTGTGGGGGTGAGTTAGAGGGTGCAGGGGAGGTGAGTTAGAGGCTGTATGTCATGGGGGTGTCAGAGGGTACTGGGCGGGTGAGAGGGTGCAGTTGAGATGAGTTAGTGCATGTTATGGGGGTGAGTTAGAGGGTGCTGTGGGGATGAGGCAGAGGGTGCTGTGGCGTGAATTAGAGGGTGCAGTTGAGGTGAGTTAGAGGGTTTATGTTATGAGGATGAGTCAGAGGGTGCTGTGGGGGTGAGTAAGAGGGTGCAGTGGAGGGAAGCTAGAGGGTGCATCTTATGAGGTGAATCAGAGGGTGCTGTAGGGGTGAGCTAGAGGGTGCAGTTGAGGTGAGTTGAGAGGGTGCATGTTATGGATGTGAGACAGAGGGTGCTGTGGGGATAAGAGGGTGCAGTGGAGGTGAGTTGGAGGCTGCATATTATAGGGATGAGTCAGAGGGTGCTATGGGGCGAGTTAGAGGGTGCATGTTATGGGGTTGAGTCAAAGAGTGCTGTGGGGGTGAGTTAGAGGGTGCAGTTGAGAGAAGTTAGAGGGTGCATGTCTGGGGGGTGAGTCAGAGGGTGCTGTGGGAGTGAGAGGGTGCAATGGAGGTGAGTTAGAGGGTGCATGTTATGGGGGTGAGTCAGAGGGTACTGTGCGGGTGAGAGGGTGCACTTGAGATGAGTTAGAGAGTACATGTTATGGGGGTGAGTTAGAGGGTGCTGTGCAGATGAGTCCGGGTACTGTTGAGGTGAGTTAGAGGGTGCATGTTATGGAGGTAAGACGGTGCTGTGGGGGTGAGTAAGAGGGATGCAGTTGAGGTGAGTTGGAGGGTGCATATTATAGGGATGAGTCAGAGGGTGCTGTGGGGCGAGTTAGAGGGTGTATGTTATGGGAGTGAGTCCAAGGGTGCTGTGGGAGTGAGTTAGAGGGTGCAGTTGAGAAAAGTAGTTGAGAGAAGTTAGAGGATGCCTGTCAGGGGGCGGGGGGAGGGGGTGAGTCGAGTTAGAGGGTGGAATGGAGGTGAGTTATAGGGTGCATGTTATGGGGTGAGTCAGAGGGTGCTGTGGGGGTGAGTAGAAGGGTGCAGGGGAGGTGAGTTAGAGGGTGCATGTTATGGGGGTGAGTCAGAGGGTGAGTTACAGGGTGCAGTTGAGGTGAGTTAGAGGATGCATGTAATGGGAGTGAGACAGGGTGATGTGGGGTGAGTAAGAGGGTTCAGTGAAAGCGAGTCAGAGGGTGCTGTGGGGGTGAGTAAGAGGGTGCAGTTGAGGTGAGTTGGAGGGTGCATGTTATGGGGGTGAGTCAAAGGGTGCTGTGGGAGTGAGAGGGTGCAGTTGAGAGAAGTTAGAGGGTGCCTGTCAGGGGGTGTGAGTAGAGGGTGCTGTGGGGGTGAGTTAGTGTGCTGGTGAGGTGAGTTAGAGGGTGCAGTTGAGGTGAGTTAGAGGGGGCATGTTATGGGGGTGAGTCAGAGGGTGCTGTGTGGGGTGAGTTAGAGGGTGGAATGGAGGTGAGTTATAGGGTGCATGTTATGGGGTGAGTCAGGGGGTGCTGTGGGGGTGAGTAGGAGGGTGCAGGAGAGGTGAGTTAGAGGGTGCATGTTATGTGGGTGAGTCAGAGGGTGCTGTGGTGGTGAGTTACAGGGTGCAGTTGAGGTGAGTTAGAGGATGCATGTTATGGGGGTGAGTCAAAGGGTGCTGTGAGGGTGAGTTAGAGGGTGCAGTTGAGAGAAGTTAGAGGGTGCATGTCAGGGGGTGAGTCAGGGTGCTGTGGAGGTGAGTTAGAGGGTGCAGGTGAGTTGAATTAGAGGTGCATGTTATGGGAGTGAGACAGAGGGTGATGTGGGGGTGAGTACGAGGGTTCAGTGAAGGTGAGTTAGAGGGTGCATGTTATGGGGAGGAGTCGGAGGGTGCTGTGAGGGTGAGTTAAAGGGTGCTGTGGGGATGAGTTAGAGGGTGCAGTTGAGGTGAGTTAGAGGGTGCATGTTATGGGGATGAGTCAGATGGTGCTGGGGATTGAGTTAAAGGGTGTAGTGGGGGTGATTAGTGGTTGCAATGGTGGTGAGTTAGAGGGTGCATATGGGAGGTGGGAGTGTTAGAGAGTGTAGTAGGGGTGAGTTAGAGAGTGCTTGTTCTAGGCCACACCAATTTTATTTTTTGTTTTACGAGAAGATTGGAGGCAATACTATTTTGACATTATGGACAAGGCCAGATGAGGGGAAACTCAACTACCTAAAGAAAGAATGGGGTGCCTGGACTTGAAATGTACAGTTTTATTTTTATTATCACCTGCTACCTTGGAATAAAAATAAAATCTGCCCATGAAACAAAAAATGAAACTCGTGTGGCCTTCAATATTAGCTGAAGGAACATGAGCTCAACTATACAGTTTTGAATTCTGCTCCCTGAAAAACATGCTTTAGTTAACTAAGTTAGTATAAGCATGATGAGGGGGTATACTGGATACCTCTAAAGTTATACATGTATCGCGATGTCACATTGTTTAATGCTGCTTACATTCCTTGCCTTTTGTAATATATTTTATTATTGGATTTATGGAATATATATGTAAGTATATACAAAATTATATTATGAAATTGCGCTGGCTGTTGGCCATATTGGGAAAAAAAGTGTCTGTGATGTTGATTGTTTATAAGACTGATGGGTACTTGATAAATATTACCTTACATGTATTTCACAAGGTATATACTTCGAGCAGTGTAATAGATAAAAAAAGTACCATGGTACTGACAATAAAACCATGCTTTTACCATTGTTACCATGGTATTGCCATGGTTTCAGTATGCTTTTATCATGTTATCGTCATGGGTTTACCATGGTAAAACTATCGTGTTTTGCCGAGAAGGATGGTACTTTTTACCCCTCAGTCTATTAGGCTGCGGGGTCTTGTCGTCAGCATGTACATCCGGTCGGTCATCCGGTCGGTCGTCCAGTCGGGTGTCCGGTCGTCAGTCATTAACAATTCTTGTGATCGGTCTGGAAGCCAAACCATTGCTTCTAGAGACTTCAAATTTGATATAGAGGATTGTTGGGTGGTCAATCACAGGCCTATTAAATTTGGGTATATAATGTGATGTTGTTTTCATGGCAACATCACAGAAAATGTCTGTTTGACCATGTGAACATGATACATGTATAAGCCAAACCGTTTCAGCTAGAGACTTCAAATTTGGTGTACAGTATTGTTAGGTGCTCAACCACAAGCCCATTGAATGTTTAGGGAGCTTCTTGAAATTGGGGCATACTAGGAACTGGCACAAGGCGGTTCATACTCCATGTAAGAATCGCGAGACAATGCATACCATAGCCAAGTCTGGGTCCAACAATGTGTCTAGACTTGACCCTTTTCAACTGCACAAAGGATTGGACAATAGCTTCCTACATGGAGTATCTACTCATAAGGCATTCCAAACAGAGTGGCATGGTGCACTGTGTTGGAACTCCTATGAACTCCATGCCATACAGTTCAGAACTCAGCAGACAAAGGATGGCTTATGACATACCATGCAGTGGCATGGGGGGAATGGCAATGGCCTATGCCATTCCAACTGAAACTCGGATCCATCCAGATTAGAACACCAAACTGGGCATGGTGTATCCCATTTGAATAACCGACATATGCCACCCCTACCAGGGAACTCGGTTCCTAATTTCAAGAAGCTCCCTTACCAGTGTTTAATGTGCCTAGGAAATTACTATGCCAATGAGGCTATGCTTTAATATATGTTTGATGGCATAACCTAAACCCTGTTTCACCGATGCTTACATGTACTATGACAACACTGTGAATGTTATCTGCCCCAGCCGTAATTATCCTATTGTGCAGCTGCACGACATGTGCATGTGCGCGTTTGGGGAGATGAGTGCCTTGTTCGATCTGGCTACCTGGTAGAGTTACCTCTGTGTGTGTGTGTGTGTGTGTGTGTGTGTGTGGTGGTGATGTTGGTATGTAGAGGTGGAGTTAATTTGAATGGACATTTTGGGATAGACCGGCATCATCCGTGGTCCAAATTGGACATGGGTGGTATCCTATTAAGTTATTATCTTAGCTGAGGTGTAGTAGAGAAAGGGCAGTTAGGAGGTGCTGACTATGCACTTCAAGGTTATTCTAATCAGAAGCCGCCATTTGGTGTGGCATCTGTCATATTCGTTTTTATCCATGAGATGCATTCTAGGCTGCTCCTGTCCAATCAGAAGTCGCCTTTTGGTGTTGCGTCAACCTTCGGCCATGTTCACTCTGGTCCGTTTGTTCTAATCACTGTTGGGCAGGCTAGGATACTGTAATGGTAATATGTCCTGGAACAGGTTTTCGGTTAGGGCATTAAGGCTTTACTGTAAAACCCTTCATAAAGGTCATAGAGTGAATATACTGGTTTTCTGCTTGCTCTACTACTAAGGAGCAACTGGATTACTTGCCTTGATGTGGTGTTTTCCCCCCCACACAATTGCAACAACAAAATTCTCATTTCCACGACTCACCATGTGTAAAGTCAGATTTCTGCTTATTTTCTGGAGAAACTTTTACATGCATCCGCTATCCCACCCTGCACATCTTGGCAGGCCACAATCCGCTGGGAACCAATATTAGCCTATCTAGACCTGGTTGATAGCGGTTTTCCATATTTTAGGGGCAAAGTCCGTGCTTTCGGATTTTATATTTTCATGGCAATTCCTAGTTTTCCATGCAACTACCCATGACTTAATAGGCCTCGAGGAGCGCTTCACACGGATACCCTCTCCGACCAAGTACGCCACTATTGGCCCACCTTGACCCCAAAACATCCACCCAAATACCCTTTTCCCACAATTCCCTGCCTGCGCATGCACGGCATAGCCCTATGTTCAATCCACACCATTCCAGTCGGACTCTTCCCCACGACACGTCCACCCCAAAAACGTCCACCCCAAATCTGCCTGTTCTCTGCGCATGCGTAGTAGTCAGAACCTTTCAGCAAAGGTCATCCTATGGCCGCGAGACCCCTCCCATCGTAATCTAAAGGATGACACAGAAAAATGTCCTTGCCTAGGTTGCCCATTGGGCCTAACTTTGAAGTCACTGATGCGTATGGTCTTATTTAGCGACAGATAACTCTTGCTGGGCCGTCACGTGACTGGAAGTGACCTTCAACCCTAAGTAACCTTTGACCTGGAAGTGACGTCAGTTCCACGTGACTCCACACCCTTACTGCCCACCCCCGAAAATGATAATGAGTGTTGTCTTCCTGTACTACTAATCTTCTCACCCTGGTGGTCTTTGTGATGGCATCCTTTATGGCACTAAAAAAAATCGACAATAATCCATCATATCTTTTGTGTTGGGTTGTTTTGCAAGGTTGTAATTATAACGGTGTCTTGCCATGCTACACATCTTCGACATGGGCGAGAACTGTTGTGCAAATATATTGTGTTTCTGCTATAAATGGAAAGAATGGCTTGCCAAGGTGAGTCTGAGAGAATCGATGCCATAACAAAAGCTAGTCTCACCTCACCTTCCAAACTTCCAGACTTCTCACCTCCATTAGAAGCAGAGGATATTGGAGTTTTAGTCAGTCAGCTGACCTCACTGGGCAATTTCACCACGACCATTCTCCATCTGCGCTACACGATTGTCCCTCGATATCATCACAGCAGGGTCATGCCAAACCGACATCTCTGACATTTTGGCTTCGCAAAGACGATGCGGATGTCCAAAAGATTGGCACTTGAAACATTTCAGGACTGCCTTGACCAATAATCAGCACTTCTTGGTTGACCTGTGCGGGGTGTCGCCTATCATTTCAAGCAGTAGTAGACTTTTCTGTTCATGGATCACCGTGGCTATTTTTCTGATGATGCCACAAAAAAGGCTAGTCTCACTTCACCTCTCAAACTTCCAGACTTCTCACCTCCCTTACTTCCAACCGATCTCTTCGTAAACAGAAGCATAGGATATCGGAGTTATCTTCAAAGTCAGTCAGTTCACCTTTCTGCGCAATATCACCACGACCATTCTCCATCTGCGCTACATGATTGTCACTCACCACAGCAGGGTCATGCCAAACCGACATCTCTTGCCTTATGGCTTCGCAAAGACGATGCGGATGACCAAAAGATTGGCACTTGAAACATTTCAGGACGACCTGGACCAATAATCAGCTCTTTGCACTTGACGATTATCGCCTGATATGGCAAAGCGTCCAACTTATCCATATCTGCCAAAAATCCACAGCCTCATCATATTCAACGATAAGAGTTGTCAAGTGGAGTTTCATTGTACCGGTAACTCGATGAGAAATGCGCGCCTCACGCCACAGCGCATGTGTTTGTGCACTCTTTCGCTACCACTACTATAGAGGTACAAGCAGTGTGTACCTTCATGTCTAGACATGATATCGGACTGCAATGTATGGAGTGTGATGGTGTCTAAAACTCTAAATTCCACCTACAGTAAATAGCATGAGATGGGCGTGAAATATTCTGCCCATGTTTATTGAGCTTGCTGAAATATATTGATTCCCTATCTTGGATTTATAGCTCCCAAACAAACATTTAGATCGTGGACGAGTTTAGTCTGTATTGCCATGAATACACGTATATGCAAATACTTTTAGCAATGCATGAGTGGAGATAGACGCGACTAATGGATAAGTGCTGTTCCAATACTATCAAGGGAATAGCTTTCAATAAATTACCAGAATTCTGAATGCGTTGCATCAGCTATACCTAAAGTATGTGTCCACAGTGGTTCTCTTTCAAACGAGAATTGTTAATGTATATCTCTTCGCTCACCTGATCAGACTCTGCCCTATATTCCGTGATCTACTCGAAAGTAAGAGACGTAGAACCAATGCTGTTCCACAAACATAGTATATGACCTTCCGTGGAGGGATCTATTACCACCCTACTAAAGTGAGTTATTCAGAAATCGTCCATTGGGCGAGTCTTATCCTTAAAGATTCGCATAATCTGTGGTTCCGATATCGGATGGAAATAGGAGAGGCTGCATCTTCTTCAAGACGGTGACTAAAATGTGTGGTATCCCGTTTTGCAATTATTCAAATCGGCTGGAATTTTCAAGACCTATATCATACTGTTTGAGAGGAGACCAATACGTGGTAGGAATTGTTATCTTGTGATACCGGTAACAACAATGATGAATCCGAATTTGACGGCCAATGTATCCTTGCCAATGGAACGTCCATCGACTTTGATATTTACTTTCAGTCTATTTCTGATGTATGAGATGTCCTTCGTGGTTGTTGGTAATGTCATCACCTTCATTGCTATCTGGAGAATCAACACAGAAAGCTCCAGGCTCCCTGCGTCCAGCCTGCTCTTCGCCGATTTGTTTATTGGCGCCCTGATGTTACCTATCGAATTTCTCGAGTACAATTTCCCCGTTCTATACTACGACAAGACAGTCTGTTATACCGTGATAGGACTGAAGAGTATCGGCCTCCTCGTGTATATACTACATCTAGCAGTGGTGAATATCCGAGCTTACATCGAGTTGGTTTACCCGTTCTGGATGCAGGGTTCCCGTGAGCGATGGCAGGGTATACTAGCTGCTGTATCGTGGGGACTGCCAACCACTGTTACCGTTGTCTGTGTGGGGTACATTTCCGGTGCGGACGCGAGACTTCATATCCCTGCAGTTTGCTCATGGGAGCTTGTTCCCCGATGGTATCCAAGTACGTTACTTTATGGATTGTACGTTCCAAGTACAGCTGCAATGTTACTGGCATGTATGTTAACTATGTCCGTCTCCTTGAAGAAGTCAAAACAGATTGAGAACCTGGAAAGGTCTGTTCGTTCGAGAACGGAAGGTCTTCGCCATGCGAGCAGACTGAAGCAGATAAGGGTGCTAATTATCCTGGTTCTTCTATTCGTGGTCACGTGGATACCTGTTACAATCGCTATTGTGATCTTTTCCGATAGTGCCCGAGCTCAAAATTCCATCTGGTACCTTGTGTTCCCATCATGCCTCAGTCTAACTGCTCTGTTGCCTGTCCTATTCTTCTCTACCATACCGGAAGTCCGAAATAGGCAACTGGAAGTACTTAGAAGTTGTTTTTTCCTGCGTAAATTCTTAAGAGATTGATATATGTATTCTTGTGCTGATTTACTTCGTTCACATTATTGCCGAATGTAGCATGTTGTGGCTCTTGGGGTGCTTTCTGTGGATTAATCGAGTCAAGGTCAGAACCCCATGTCGGCAACTGTTTGTCCAAACTCAAAGACCGCCTTTGAAATCACTAACCCGTATCTTATGCTTCATTGGGCGAACATCAATACAATATGGTACTTTTCCCGCATTCGGACACCTCGCAACTCCATGAATGCAGTTTAGTAGGATTCGTCATATAGTTTGCATTTGTGATTCAGGTTGTAGCGCAGTTCAATTCCTAGCCTACTGAACGTCCAACGTTCAATGGACACCCATTCCCTCTGAATCATAGATATTTGCGTCCAACAATGGCTGATAATAGTATAATCTTTGACAACATCTCAACCGTCCTGATTTATCCATCATCCCTAGTCATGGCTCGTCTATCAAATTCGTGCCATGGCGGATATCTCATAAGTTATTTGATTCGGAGACATTCCGGAGCGCACTCGTGACTTCACGACCTCTCCGAATATGCCTATATTTGAGCGGATAATTTCCAGGTAATGTGTTGTATATTTCATCCCAGCTTTTCTTGTTTTGAATTCACATGTTTCGTATCAGTCGCTGTTTTGATTTGATATGGTTTCTCTCGGGGACTTCACAAATAGTTTTTCCCCAGCTTTTCTCAGTATGAACTTGGCCTTCGTCGAAATATACCAAGATCCCACGAAGCTTGCGCATCTCCTCAAAATGCCGTTCGTTCATTGGAGGTTATTTTAAACTGATAGTTTCACTAATAATTGTACATCCCTAGTCTGCCTGCAGGACCTGGTACGGAGGTACGGAGTATACAGACCTGCATTGTAGAGGATGGATTTATCGGGCAGTACTAGTGATAATGAGCTGCGTAAACTACCAATCACTTCTGTAGAAACTCAAATAACCCTTGCTCTAGTCAAGGTCACCCTGCAACTTACTGGCATGCATATTCTCGGGCCGTACGTGTTATACATAAAACGATTCTATTATTCGTTACGAGTGGTTCCATCCTCCGACTGTAGTATGCCACTGTACTTTTTGAGTCTGTATTTATTGGGGGCCGATCTACATGTAAACTCTGGATGTTATGGGGACCTATCCACTTTGAGTGTAATGATTCCATCATGTGCCGTTGTGGCATAGTGAAAGGACTGCTTACATTTGTGATGAATATCTCGCTTAGTGCTGTCTGTTTTGCATGGGCTTACCTAGCCACAACTGTTCCTATCAATAATGCCTTCGGTTGATAGTCACACGCTTCGTTCATTGATCTTCGTGTATTATAACCCGTACCGTATAAACGTCCATTTTTATGCTTCTTACCGGTTATTTTCTGGAAACTAATTCCTTCTCCTCCATGCTTGTCGCTTTTATTAAAGTTCCCGACGCTGGTGATTAGCTGTACACGAGCCGTTTTCACAGCGACTCCGACCTCCCCCATATTTCTGTAGACGCCAAGTTTTCCATGTCAATCCAAGTGCGCATGCGTAGTGGCCGAATACATTCAACATGCGCACTTGGAATGACATGGACAACTTTTACAGTAATATAGGGGAGGTCGGAGTCGCTGTGAAAACGGCTCGTGTACAGCTAATCACCAGCGCCGCGTACTTTAATAAAAGCGACAAGCGTGGAGAAGAAGGAATTAGCTTCCAGAAAATAACCGGTAAGTAGCATGATAATGAATGTTTATACGGTACGGGTTATAATACATGAAGATCAGATCAGATCAGAGAAATACATATGAAGATTACATCAGATCAGAGAGATACGTATGAAGATTACATCAGATCAGAGATACGTATTAAGATTACATCAGATCAGAGAGATACGTATGAAGATTACACCAGATCAGAGAAATACGTATGAAGATTACATCAGATCCGAGAATTACGTATGAAGATTACATCAGATCAGAGAGATACGTATAAAGATTACATCAGATCAGAGAGATACGTATGAAGATTACATCAGATCAGAGAGATATGTATGAAGATTACATCAGATTAGAGAGATATGTATGAAGATTACATCAGATCAGAGAGATACGTATTGTGAAATTTGCGGTCTTTAAAGACGACAGGGCTTGTGCGCGTGATCTTTAAGATGTTGTAACGCATTAGTCGTCTCAAGACACAGGGATCGTCTTCACAAAACCTAAACAACAATAGATTCCAAAGTCTTGACAACGTCTTTAAATGAGACAGGATACAACGAAAACGTCTGTTGAATATTAAGCCGATTTATTGTAAACTCATTCCACGCCATTATGAAAGCTACAGTCTTGTTCCTGGTAACAAAATCATTACGAAATTTGATTTTCATCTATCTCAGGAATGAGCGGCATCATTTGGTAGGCAAACTAGGGTAACCTCATCAACATCAGACTGTTCTGTAGTCAGTCATTTTTCGGAACTGGAGTTAGCAAATACTATTATCGGAAGCATGAGCCTCTGTGATACCTGACGATACTGCCATCAGGGAGACCTGGTGTTAATAGTCTGACTATAATATGCCGCTCACTCCCTTATATACAATACTAGACATTTACAATGTCAACTTAACCCGACATAGATGTACTCGCAGCTTTAGTACAATTATGACAGTCATATCACAGAACTGTCGCATTGTATATCCCATTCGTCAAAACCAAGGTTAAATCATTGTACTTACATAAACAGTTTACACTTTATCTGTATAAATCTGAACTTACATAACTAATTCTCACAAATAATTGTGTTTACAATAATCGACCTGAAGGGTCATGGAATAATATTTCGGAAATAGGTTTGTCACTACACACCATAATACCAAGGTTTGCATGCACCCAAGATTCACATACAATTGGTAACTGGAAAGTCAGAATTGATACATTTTATATGGTTGTCCAGAATCGACATTTCACATATCATCCGCCATTGGAAGATGAATAAATACGAACGAAGATCGTGTATTCATCTCAAAGTATAAACGCAAAATGCATAAGACAGCAAGAACAATAAAGAAATGTCAAAGAATAGTCCATTATGAATAGCCAAGGTCGTTATCAGAAATATCGGTCGAATACCGGAAACAATTTATTCAATTACCGTAGTCCATATTCATTGTGTAAGGCCACAAGGCCATATTTACTATCATTGCTCAATGAATGTACTCTAGGTATGTGGGACACGTGCCAGTCACTGACAAGTGTGGACCTGTCAAAACAATGTGCTCAAAACACAATATCAAAACAATTGCTGGAACACTCATACCAATTCAGTGCAAGAGAAATCATTATGGAAGCTAGAAGCTTATGGTTGACATGGACACAATTTGTATTACACTTAACGAAGTTGTCAATACATGTTAATTGAAACCGCTTTGTCATCCAACATCTTAGACTTATATCTGAGGATCCAAACAACAATACAAAAAAAAACAAATAACCAAATATCCAGGCTTCTATGGCCTAATCAGGAATTGTGGGGGCTCATCAGCTCGCATCCACCGGGCTTCCACAGCCTATTCCAAGCATTCATATGCTACAAACACTAGTACGTACATGTACTCAGTGTATACGCGATTATCTTAGTTTCATTTAGCTCACACTAGCTATTATGGAAACTGATCGCGATAAATAACTTAACAAAAAAAAAAATCCAAAAAATCATTGTGGATCCACATTACAAGATTCTAATACGAACTTCAAAGGCTAGATTTATCAATCTGCAAATCAGTAAATTTATCAGTCACAAAGGAATCCATGCAATCTACCAGCTTCACCATTGATTCATCAACTTCACTGGGGCATGCAGTATTATCAACAATACACCAAACATGCACAATATACGAGAAATGTCAAAAGTTCATATAAGGCATCATTATGGCACATATAACATGATCGTTCAAGAGAGAGAGAGAAAGTTAAGGGTTAAACCTCGCGTTCAATGCATGCTTACAAACCTGTCTGAGGATTCAGTCCAGAATGTTCCAAGAAATTTATCAGAGTACAATGTCTTAGAGTTCGTAAGGGCATGACCCATTGCTGTAAATTACACTCTGTTTATCACACGCACTATGCCAATCAGTGGGAACTTCACAACGTCAGACAGAAAGTTCAGGGAAGTTCAGGCAGAGAATATATCACAACACAGTTATTTTTTCAATCACTACGGCCATTTACAAGGCTCTGTTAAATGAAACGAATCAAACTATACCTGTAGATATTGTTCCACGGAATGGACTCGTTCCAGAGGTTTCTGGCACACGCTGTCACGTCACCAAGGAAGAGGAGAAACATGTCGCTGTTATAGGATGAACGGTGTTTGGGTCGAAATTTTATCACTGAGATGGACATCACTCCTGGCAGTTGTTGACATCAGTTTGGAATTCTTTCCAGTCAGAATTACAAGGCAGTTCAAGGAGAGCTCCTATGAAGAAGAACTGAAGAGGATTGCGAACGCCATTATGGTAAAAGCGCCGGAACCAAACGCGTGCACCAGTCACCGTCCGGGTGACTACTTCATTGAATGCAGGAATAGAAGGGGAGTTCAATGCAAGAAGACGAGGAGAGCGGGAGGCGCGACACCAAGTAAAATAGTCATGTGGCAGCCTTGATGTACAGGATGAAGGAAGATCCGGCTCACTTACAAATGCTGTGCTGGACCATCGCGTGTCGACAGATGAGGAACCGCCCCATCGTGCGACATTCTGCCAAGAGCTCAGACGATTATTGGTGCGTTCGCGCCCGTCCACACGAGCTGACGTGAAGAACTTGCAGAAGAAATCCATAAGAGGGGAGAAAGGACTGCACACCACCGCGGCGTCGACGACACTGTGACACAAGAGGAGACGAAAGAAGACGACTATTCCACCATTCTGGAGTACTATCCAAAAAATTATAATAATATAGTTAAGGACCATGGGCTCCCCGCACCGACCGCAGAAGAAGAAAGAAGGGAGAGGGAAGACGATGGGACCAGGAACGGAGGGCAACATGATCCAGCATCAAGACGGGTCGCCAAGGGGCGTCAGCGGCTCGTGGATGGGTCCTCGCGAATGGAAGCGAGGCTATCAACACCGCATTTTGGCTGTCGTCGCACGGTCTTGTAGTTGTATCCAAAAGACAATTGTCTTTATCCTGGAAAGGCTCGCCATTGTGAAATTTGCGGTCTTTAAAGACGACAGGGCTTATGCGCCTGATCTTTAAGATGTTGTAACGCATTAGTCGTCTCAAGACACAGGGATCGTCTTCACAAAACCTAAACAATAATAGATTCCAAAGGTCCGGCTTCTGAGATTTCTCGAAGTCTTGACAACGTCTTTAGATGAGAGAGGATACAACGAAAACGTCTGTTGAATATTAAGCCGATTTATTGTAAACTCATTCCACGCCATTATGAAAGCTACAGTATTGTTCCTGGTAACAAAGTCATTACGAAATTTGATTTTCATCTATCTCAGGAATGAGCGGCATCATTTGGTAGGCAAACTAGGGTAACCTCATCAACATCAGACTGTTCTGTAGTCAGTCATTTTTGGGAACTGGAGTTAGCAAATACTATTATCGGAAGCATGAGCCTCTGTGATACCTGACGGTACTGCCATCAGGGAGACCTGGTGTTAAAAGTCTGACTATAATATGCCGCTCACTCCCTTATATACAATACTAGACATTTACAATGTCAACTTAACCTGACATAGATGTACTCGCAGCTTTAGTACAATTATGACAGTCATATCACAGAACTGTCGCATTGTATATCCCATTCGTCAAAACCAAGGTTAAATCATTGTACTTACATAAACAGTTTACACGTTATCTGTATAAATCTGAACTTACATAACTAATTCTCACAAATAATTGTGTTTACAATAATCGACCTGAAGGGTCATGGAATAATATTTCGGAAATAGGTTTGTCACTACACATCATAATACCAAGGTTTGCATGCACCCAAGATTCACATAGAATTGATACATTTTATATGGTGGTCCAGAATCGACATTTCACAGTATGAAGAATACATCAGATCAGAGAGATATGTATGAAGATTACATCAGATCAGAGAGATACGTATGAAGATTACATCAGATCAGAGAGATACGTATGAAGATTACATCAAATCAGAAGCAAATAAACAGGAAGTCTGCATAAACATTAGACTAGCTATAATGCACTGGCTCATCTCCCTGCATATAACACATGATGTGACGTAGTTGCGCGGTAAGATTGGTATGCGTCGTATTCGCGCAGATTCTAAAATATCGAGTGTTGCATCATAGCAGATGAGCTGATGATGAAATTTGAATTCTCAGCCTATAAAACCTATATAATTAGTCACTCCCATGATCCCAGCGTGGCGCCGTTTCATTTCATCTTGCGTGTGCATGGGCTGATCAAGTGTCTCGTGGTTTAGGCTGTTTGGTGAGTGCCAGTGTCGTCTAGCTAGTCAAATCCATTTGGTACATACGTCTAGTTCATTTGCTTTTGGTTACATGCTGATTCTGGTCATGAATTACCGGGACTGAAACGGTGAAACTTGTTGCGAAACTGTATCTTCGTGCTTCATCCAAATTCGCAAATTAATGATCTGCATTAATGGCGTATGATCATATTGGTCAGAAGGCCGTAAAACTTCGTCTGGTTACCTTCGCTGGACAAAGTGACTTAGAACCAAGAGAAATTAATAAAAGGGGCATATAATACACACCAGGGACAAGGGTGAGTGAGTGGGTAGGAATTTGCAACATCGTTTTCAACAATTTTTCAGTAATATCACGACGATGCCAGGACACTATAGTGCCCACATTTCCTATTATCCTGGAGACTGATCAGCTCAGCCAGTACAACACACGACCACACACTCAAGCACTGACCTAGGAACCAGGGACATGATTTCTACTTTTATATGCTATTTCGTATGAGAGCCTGTTTGTTACCATAAACAGTCACAATTTTAGTACAGATTTCATGGTGCCAAAAAAGGGCATCTAACACCCAATTGGACACCGGGAACATAGACGGGGCTCCCACGGATTGAGCCTCGGCTCCTCAAACAGCTTGATAATCGACTAAATGGGCCACGCTTGGGGATCCTGAGTGTAAAAGAGGACCTTGCCCGTGAGGTACCCGAATGGGAAAAGGAATAGGACTGTTACGTCGTGATATGATTGAACGATTATTGCAAGCCATGTTAAATCATGCTCACTCACCCTGGTTAATTCAGAAAAGAGGTGGGAGGGGAGTATGTAAAGTTTTAGTATGGACATTTATTCAAGCGAATTGCTGAAATTTATTGACTCTTCTGAATGGTTGTCCTTCACCGATCATTGTTCAATTATATTAAGTTTACATGTATAACATTACAAAAATAATCAAAGGTGGATGGCAAGTGGAAACAGTATGGCGATATCTTTGCCAAATATATTTTCCCACATATGCCTAACTTCCACAGCGCATATACCCATATTTGCGCTCCCTCAGTCCGTAGGGCGGATTTTACGCTATTGAAAATAACAACTGAAATTATAGGCAATGTAGGGACCAAGGTCAAGCCAATATGGTCGTTAAACTGTTCAACCAATCAATGGTATCCACCAAAAATGCAGGACTTTACAGGAAGCCGTGCTAGTTGTATACTCTAACACAATTTGTTTGAATGATTTCATGGTCACAGTGACCTTGACCTTTGACCTTGACCTAAATTGCATAAGTTTTAGGGAGAGATTTGACTGTGCTCCTTTAAATTAGACTAAAACAGGGAGAAATCTCTACTTGTCAGCAGTAACCAATATTTGCTTTCGATTGGAAGGGGAGGCAAGTGCAGTGGAAAATACATTGTATACCGTGTGAAACACATTCATTTGTTCTCTGCATATCCAATATTAAGCAAAAGTCTCTCTCGTGTTTTCTTGCATGAAGTATCGACCAACAATTTGGAATGGATTGACTGAATATTTTGGAAGTTATCATAGTAACAAGAATTTGTGGCATATGCACACGGACAAACAACAATACAATATCCCCGACCGAGGTCGTGTGAACAATACTTGATGATGCGTTGAACCAGGGATCATGTATACCAAGTTTCGAGTCAATCGGTTCAGCGGTTTCATAGGAGAATATTTTGTAACTAGATCAATCGAAGATGACCGCATGGGGTTTCGACCAATCGGCTTTATCAGGGTGTATGCACTAGCTCCCATGTGGTCCAATCACTATGTGAAGTGTGGGCTTCATTGGTGTAGCGGTATTCACTGCACGAATGATATCACCGCCATCAATAACAGGACATGCATATCTAAATGATGTAGCCCAAAGTGTCAGTTTGTCTCTTCATGCATTATGAAACAGACTCGCTGCCTCCACACAACACATGGACGACAGGATCCTTGAACAAAATATGCTCAATTGACCTGAACATTGTAATTGTTCACTCATCGCTGTGGGAATATCACTTATTTATTTATCTAACACTGGACGTCCTATCAAATTAACAAGAAATATAAACACATTAATTTTAAGATCTAAAAAATAGGTTCCATGCATAAAAATGAATGTAACTGTTAAACTGGCCATATTTATACACATCAGCAGCATTGAGAACGATGATTTATGTCTCAGGCTGGAATTCATTATGCTGCTATGAGGGACACCCAACATCCACGATTTATTTTTGATATTTGTATTCTAATATTGCCAACCACTGTTTGTGATATTCCTGGCAGTTAACAACAACGTCATCTGAATGTGCTTTTTGACAGCACAGTCATACTCTTGTCTTTCTTCTTTTTAAACTAGAGAGGCAATGTTTATTTACACAAGGAGATGATTCTTCTATTACAGCGGTGATCCACTTTGTATCCATTCTTGCAAAACCACAGAAATATATGTTTGCTAGAAGCCATCAATACACAACTCTAAAAATTAACAAGCACCAATATAACTTTCAACGTTTACGAATCCATAAATGAAATACTTCCACCTTTTTAAGCAATGAACACACAATGAAAACTAGAGCCTATATATTTTTATACATCGATGTCTGGGAATCATAGAAACGATTGGTATTTGTCATGCCTGTGATCATCAGCATACATCTGAACTTCACCACAGTTTTAGGGCAAAACCTAAATAGTCAAGTATTGTCTTTTTATCAAAATAATACCAGAAGCAAATGAACTAGAATAAACAGAATCCATTTCAAAAAGGGAAAATCCAAAATTCCCTTTTTTTGGCTTGTTTTTAGTTATTTCCAGCTAGTTTGACCACTATTTGCTATCTGAAGTCCCCCATTATTGGGTAAATGCAGTTTCATCACTGAGACTGCTGAAATTCAAGTGTGAGTTGTTACTCCTTCTCAGTAGCGATACAAATATTGGATAGCCTTGAGCTATTGGCAGTCCAGAAGGAGTAACGTTACTCCAGAGTTTCTCTCCAATGTGGAAAAAATCCCATGGGAGTAACGTTACTCTCAGCTTTGAATTGAACTGTTCATTCTCAAAATTCTGAGGAGTAATGTTACTCTCAGAGCTGGTAGTCAATCTATTCTGGTGAGTAGCTATACTCTCAAACAAACATGTATCGCTCCAATGTAGTAAACTCTGATGTTTGAGTTCCATGGAGTAACGTTACCCCCAGTCAGCATCTGTTGTGAGACTCTCACCCATGAAGTGTCTTTAATGTGACAACCAGTATCAGATGTACTGATGAGTAACGTTACTCCTAGTCTTGAAATTCTCCAAGTCTATAAACCTGAAGAGTAACACAACTCCTTAATGTACATGCATGTCAGAGGTAAACGCAATGAAGAGTAACGTTACTCTCAGTCTCACAACTCTTTGAGTCTTGTTCCTGAGAAGTAACGTTACTCTCAAGAAGACAAAAGTCTGTATCTCATCTGTTGGAGCCTATATTCCATTGATACTGAGCACGTTACATTAGACACGCTGCAATGCATTGGTTACCCAGCCTCCCTTTTATAACATTTGACAATGTTCACAAGAAGATTGGCAAGTTTCATGTTCGCATGATTCAAAACAAAAATCGAGTGATGCATCATGGGAGATTGAGCTGATGCTGAAATTTGAATAGCAATCCTGATCCTCCATCCAGGTCTGTGTACGCTGTACTGGTACATAACAACTATTACTCAAACGGTCCGTTGACAATAACAGCAACAGACGGACGCATGCTTCGCCTTGTTCATAGAAAAGTCAAGCTTATAAGGGAGATATTCTGTAGAATGATCTCTTGATTGTCCTCGAGGCAATGAAATGTGGGCCTCTTTCCAGTTTTACTTACATCTTTGTTCAATGGGAATGAAATATATGACTGCTGACCTGGCTTTTATTTTGCTCAATTCTGAGAAATATGAGGTCATGAATGTGATTCGCCACTCTTAAAAATTATGACCGATCTTATATCTATGACAAACCCATATTCTGCCAAGGTACGGCCAGAGATGAGGACTAATCCTATGAAACGTACACAATCAATCACACTCATGATCACTGTTAAAATCATAAATGTCTCTCTCTCACCCATGATCCCCCGCGTTGTGCTCTTGCATTTCATCTACGATCTTACATGTGCAAGGATGTGGAAGGGTCTAGAGTCTAGTCATACCAGTGCTGTCTAGCTAGTCTTATCTAATGGTACACACCTCCAGTTAATTTGCTTCTAATATTACATATAGATGCAAAAGAGTCCTAAATCACTTAAGTGTGAATTGCCATTATGACTTGTTTAACGACCGTACATTCTTTTCTCAGCAAACAAGTAACAAACAACATAACATCCTTGAAGGGAACATGTTCAAAATTGAAACTTTGCGAGAGATTATGAAAATTCTTCCTCATGGAAGTCCTCATAGACTTGGATTACCAGGGCTTTAGATTAGGCCAAAATTAATCAAAACGGGGCTCCAATATATTCCTGTACATCTGGAATTACACTGGTTCAAATATCAAGGTTGTTTAATGACCTTGGTCCCGATTGGTAGCTAGCAATGCAGAGAAAGGTCTAAGATTTTGTGCTTACAAGAATGTAACATTTGAGACATCTTATTCCTACGAAGTTTCAATGATAAACTAAAAGGGGCTTAACTCTTGGTAACTAGCTGACATTGAAACAAGAGAAAAGAGCTCACATACCCACACTGAATCCGACAAATGTCAAATACGTGTACAAAAAAATATTAATTTTCCTTCAAATAGATTCCTTTCAGGTGGGAACATTTTTCACGAATGAAGGAAAATGTGAAGAACGTGATGATGTAAACCTTTGTTCTCGAGTTAATAAACAGATATAAATTTCATAAATGACCGCTTTCCAAGTTAAATTAGTAAATGCATGCTTTCTATTTCTCATCTGTATAACTGAAAGTAGCTGTTTCATACATGTATCAAACAGGGGAGATAACAGGGGGATAAATGTCATATATATGTAGGGTAGACAACTCTGAATAGTCCAACCTCATAGTATAGTCAGACTGGGATTCAGCTTTGAGTGTGCGAGTGAGTGAATAGAATTTAGCGTCACTTTAAACAATATTTCAGCTTTATCACAATTAACCAACTAAGCACCACCCAACCAAGTTGCGTTCCTGCTACTTCAAAGAAGAAATCTTTGAAGCAGCATAGGACCAGACACCCTCCGTCCACCCTATAACACACTGAGGACAGCACACAAGACACTTGACCTTTGACCTACTGACCGCAAATGAATAGGGTTTCTCTTTGCCCTGCAGGTAATGTATATTCAAAGTGTGGTACCAATCCATACCTTGGAACTCATCATCGTATATATAAGGCCAAAAGGCGACGTCGACTTTTGAAACACGACGTCGAGTTTTGGCCTATCTCTTTAACATTGTAAAAGTCGACGCGCGACGGAGAGGGCGATGTCGCGTTTCAAAACACGACGTCGACTTTTCGCGTCGCGCGTCGTGCGTCGACTTTTGCAAGTCGACGCGCGAAATCAAATTGGCACAAATAGAACACCATACTTCGTTGAGCATATAAACATGTGCTCTCATGATCAAGTGTCTGGACCCCCAAAACTGGGTCAGCAAAACAACTGGCCAAGCAGAAAGCTCCACTTTGCTGTACATCATAACATGGAAACCACTGACATTGCTGAAGAGGGTCTCAAGGAGGGGGAACACTCAAATTCATTTGACAAAATTTCCTTTTAAACACAGTGAAAACAAAAAAATGAGGAAAGTGAAGAAGTACATGTAATCGGAAATGCAGTATACAAGAAATATACATTAATATTGACCAAACAAGCCATTTCATGTCAAAAATTTGTGACATACACAGACAACAAATCAACCAGCATTTTCCTTTTATAATCTCTGGTTTAGCAGACGACAGTCTCTGGTCTAGCAGACGACATACTTTGAACTAGAAACTAGCAGACCCTCAAAAACAACAACTGAGCACTTAAAAAACATAAAAACACATCTACAATATTCAGCTTAGATAAAAGAACAACAAAAATAACTCAAAAGACAAAAAAACAAGGTTATCAAGAAGGAAAGCTTCAGAACTATTTCTTTCAGCGTAATAACTTTGTTTTGTGCGAAAGTAAACCAGGCACATCCTGTTCCAAGAGTTACAGCCCTCCTATATATATCTGGCTGACCCTAACGGGTCTACATCGATATATAAAAATGTGTTCAGGCAAACTAGTTACCTGTACACTAAACATGCAATTTAAATCAACGAGAGGTAAAATGCGCGCTATGCGAGCTGGTACACTTTATCTGGCCAATTCAATATGGCCGCTAAACCGTTAGGCAAATTGATGATGCGTTGGACCAAGGATAGTGTATGCCAAGTTTCGGGTCAATGGTTTTTTTTTTTTTAGAAAAACATGATTTTCTGTTTTCGGGGTCTCCGTGACATTGACCTTTGACTTTGACCTAAATTTAGGCATGTGACCTATCGTCGCCCTCTAATGTAACTATTGACACAAAAAATGAGCTTTTTAATGATTTATAGATTTTGGAGTCACAGTGACCTTGACCTTTGCCCTTGACCTAAATTTTGGTACGAGATATGCCTCCCCCTAATGTATCTACTGACACAAAACATATAACAGAGACTTTTGGTCAAGCCAAGACAACCACCAAACCGATCGATCAATAGCAAAATTGAACACTGCGCGTTATTTTACACACCATGCAGTACCAGTGTGTGAAATTCCGCTCCATTTAAACGACTTTGAAACTCGCACCCAACGAGCCCTTTTTGGGGGTCCGTTCAGGTAAATCGGTGTAATTTCCAACTTTTGGATACGTTCACTCTTCCTCGTCATGTCGAATAACATATATATCGCCATTTTCGGCAGCAAAATCCGTTACCTGAAAATCCTATGATACTGATTGGTCAATGGTGGCCATTTTGTTATCTGGATAAACTTTTTAATAAGTATCGTTTGAAGGGCTCGACTCATCGATCACGTTTACCAAGATTCGAATGGATCGGTTTAGCCGTTTCAGAGAAGGAGATTTTTCAGGAAACTAGGGAAATTCAATATGACCGCTAATCCGTCCAGCCAATCAACGAAATTTAATTTCACTGCAACAGATCGTAACGTATGAAGCAAAATTTTCAGTTGGTTTAGAATATAGTATGTTGTTGGACTTAAGGTTCTAGAATAACAGCTCCTTGAAGTATTGGATGTTTGGAATATCGTTTGTTTTGAGGTGAAAATAAGAGTATGAAGTCAGTTTTTGGACAACAACTAACTATTGAGACGACCAATATTTCGGAGTAAAGTTGATTTTGGTTCTGAACTGGCTTCCCTTGTTTATGGAAAAAAAGAGTGCACTGTTTTCACATCGAAACAGACGATTTTGCACAAATACAATACTTCAAGGTGCTGTTATTAAAAAACTAAGAGTTAGTGGCTGAGAATTACTCCGAGCATAGAAGATAATATAAATCTGAAAAATCTTCCCTACGTGATATGTAATTTCAACACTTCAAACTGTAATTCTAGGGAGCCAAAACCTCGCTTAAAACGTGCCTGGTCCTTTGTCCAGATCAGTTGACCGTTGTACAAGCTGGTCTTTGAAAAAATCTTTCCTTCGTGATATGTAATTATAACACTTCAAACTGTAATTCAAGGGGGCCAAAACCTCGCTAAACCGTGCGTGGTCCTTTGTCTAGACCAGTTGATCGTTGTACAAGCTGGTCTTTGAGAAAATCTGTCCTTCGTGATATGTAATTTTAACACTCCAAACTGTAATTCAAGGGGGCCAAAACCTCGCTTAAAACGTGCCTGGTCCTTTGTCTAGATCAGTTTATTGTTATACTAGCTGGCCTCTATGGCAGCAAATTGAGGAAAACAGAGGACGCATCCCAAGGGGAGAACAAACGGCGCGTAACGATCGCCATTCTATGAGAATCACAAATAGCAAGAGTTACAAATGTTACAGCATACTCATTAACGGATATCTTTCGTCTAATGAGGATTCGAGACGATCGTATCAGCCTCATCAATGAGAAAGTCAATTGACGTACAACTTGCATCAGTGCATTGTGGTCCGTGTTGCAATTACCACCTTTCACATTTGAGGGATTATGTTGATATAGAAATGAAATGCTTGTAACTGAAGCTTCCGGGCGAAGTCTAAATGGAATAATGGTGATTATGTTGACATTTGGCAATCAAGTTCCACCGCTCACGAGGCGGCGATGGTAATCATATTGACTGATGAACTGACTCGAGGTATTTAGACAACTTATTAGGTGAGTGCGTCTGTATTCATTACTGGCTACAGGGGACTACGTTTGAATGAAATATCGCTCAACGAAAAACCATTTAAACTTACATAGCATCTAGTCGAGAAGCAAAACCCTGTGATATAACTACTTACCGGGTTACAGAAAAGGCCGGATTTATACGTTCGTTTGAAATACAATGGAGAATACCAGTGTCACCACAAACCTTACCGACACTGAAAGCCTTGAGAACACCAAAGTTTTGGTTTTCGCTTACAGCTTAATTATACTTTTACTGTGGTCCTGGGTCATCAGTGGAAATCTGGTTGCTTTGATAGCAGTGTGGAAACTGAACTCCGATCGACCAAAAGCTCTGTCTTACAGCTTGCTCCTGTCGGGTTTGTTCATTGGCCTGTTCCTGTTACCGTTGGAAATCTTGGATTACAACGTTCCTGATCTGTTTCTGGGGAGAAACGTCTGTTTCTGTATCCTTGGCTTCAAGAATATTGGTCTTCTGGCCTACATTATCACCTTAGTGGTTGCGAATATAAGAAGTTATATTCAGTTAATGTGGCCGTTTCGATTCCAGAATTCGCCGGAGCGATTAGAGGGCATCCTGGCCGCCGTATCCTGGGGCGTCCCCACAGTCGCCGTTTGTATCCCAGTCGGTATTATTCTCCTCTTGGACAACGACCATCAGTTGAAAGTTTGCTCTTGGAATTTCGTTCCCATATGGTTCAACCAACTTTTGATCTACGCGCTATTTGTTCCCAGTGTCGTGTCTCTGTTACTGGTGTGTGCACTGACAGTGCGCGTAGCAATACGAAAATCTAAAAAGATAGAAAATATCGAAAGATCGGTTCGAGAAAGAAGCGAGAACAGACAATTCGTAAGCAGACTGAAGACAATACGGATACTAGTAATAATGGTAATCGTACTGGTAATAACGTGGATACCATTCACTGTCAGTGTCATTGTCGGCATGACCTTTACTACACAGAACATGGAAACACCTAACCCAACTTGGTACCTTTTCTTCCTAACTTGTGCTAGTATTACCGCATTGTTACCGGTGATTTACTTAAGTTCTCAGCCCGACATTCGTAAGAAGGAAGCAGAAGTTATCAGAAGTATACCCATACTGGGAAAACGCCTGAGATTGGACGCAGGTCAAGATTAGACACTTTGAAAATGCTTGGATGTTTTTCCCGGCGTGCGTTACAAAAGCCGAAATTCGAAACGTACATAGCCAAACACAAGGATATCAAATTTAGACGGGTTAATGCAATTCAGATTATGACGGGAATTCATGTTTAGCTGTCATGGGACGAAGTGGCGGTGAATATTAGGATATATATTTTTTCCTGATTTGTGACCTCAACTGTCAAGCCACAAGGTCAGGCGCTCGTTTCACAAAACTCAACGCGTATCTGGTAGATTTTTAAGTGCATAACGGCTACCATTTGAAATAGTTGGAATAGTGAAAACGTTGAGGGTAAATGGATCGGTCCGGTTTAATAATGGAGCAGGAGAAGATGACGGCGTATTGACAAGGAGTCATATGAACCCACAGGTTGACTGACTGCTTATTTCGAAAAAAACCCCCCACAAGATCCAAAACTGATGAGTTGTATCCCAGTCAAGCTTTTGTTGTAGGTGTTCATGTGGACATATCTTTTTTTATTTATTTATCTGAATAATCCGGCAGCCAAATGGCGACTTTCGGTCAAACTTTACAATGAATATCCAACAATGATTTTTGAATGATTTCATATTAACATACCACGTACGTATAGATAATGAAGGTCACCTGAAACTCTTGAGCATTTTGATAAAACGCTTTGTTAATATGGCAATCCCAGGACAAAATACTTGATATTTTAAGAATGTGAAATTTCATCAGATACTCAGATATTTTCATTATAAAACTTGCCACGCTATTTCTCTGGGTCAAGCTTTCCCGCATTCTCGTTTCTCCAGAGGCACACACCTACAGTGCCTCTGGCTAAAGTACAACACCGAGTCTGTATTTCGTGCATTATTAATGAATCTTCGCCATGTCTCTCGAACCACGTGACTTACTGATACGACCAATCAAAGGACCATTATTTTAATATGAGCTCAAGTACGATGCAATTATGGGACAACCCGCAGGCGCACAGGTAACATGTTCGTGCCGAATAAAGATCTCAAATTTTAGTCACGTGTCTCATTCAGCAAATGTGATTGGACATCCAGGAAGAGTCGTCAATACTCGTCCTGGGGCCGCTTTTGATATAAACTTGACTGCATATGTTTGAAGGAAATATCTTTTCAATGGAGATTCGAACTTGGCCCTATGCATTTCAAGGTAATTGGATTAATTGGATCCTAATTCCATACTAGAAAGAAATGAACCACTATTTGCTGTATACAGCAAAATATGGAAATGCCAAAGAGTATTTTATTTCATGCAACACAATTATTTTTAATTTATTCCACAGTTAGACAACTGCATACATGAAAATGTATAAAAAAATCAGCCAAGAATGCATTTTCCTGAAAAATAATGTCACGATGATGTCACCAGTGCGACTTTGTTGAATATTATACATTGCCGTGTAGTGCTTGGCTCAGAGGTAAGTTTTATCTCCCAAGGCTTAAGGACAGCGCAGTTATTCAGATATTGATAAAATATTGCTCATCCCATTTATATGGTACTGTTCTTGCCATGGAAACAAAGTGTTTTATCAAAATGCTAACGTTATCTTTATTGTCCGTAGATTCCAAATACCTATATCCCATTGTGGTACCTCTAGAGCAAGGTTCACTTCACAATTTTAACTCTCTCTGTATCATGTCGGTACCATTGTACCATTGTACCGACAGAAATATACTTCAATGATTGCCTGTAATTTGCATACAGAAATGCAGAATTTCTGTACAAGTATTTTTATCATATTATATCTTGTTCGAAAACTTGGAGTATCGTCTTGGAAACTACGTAGGCAATGATAAGTAAATATTTGCTTCATTCATGTTCATGACCGTTTTGATACCAGCTTGAAACTGTTACCGTTACAGAGGGAGTTCATCTTACCATAAAACCAGTTGTACTTTAAGGGTCAGAATGAGTTGTATTAATGGAAAGGACGTTCTTCAGAAGGGTGCTAGTTATCTTGTGAAATTATGTGATTATGATCCCTCAGAGAAAGTTCATGTTTAGTTGTGTAAGTATATATTAGGTGTTCACCCTAATGCCTGTAATAATACAGCTCGTGGGGAACTTGGTCGTTTAACGATCACATTTGCTCTGTCTTGATATAGATAAGTGCCCATAAGTTGCAAATCGAGCATTGTCATTACAATAATAAGCGCGGCTCTTTGATGTTAAATGTTGTAAATTGGTCCCTCATCCCACTCTGTTGTGGACAGCGCGGGATGGGGGACTAGAAATGACGCGGTCCACTCACTCAGGCGATCTCGCCCATGCATCGTGATGGGCTCTCGGCCGGCATGGAGGCGTGGTCGTGGGTAGGAAATGGGAATGGAGGTAACTGCGACACTGTGTCCCTGAGCGGTGGGGGGTGGGGGGGGGGGGAGGGGGAGGAGGGGACGTGATGGTGAAGAGGTCGATATATTTATAAAGAATGAAACCTGTGTAAACCGACCATGCTTGGGTCAGTGTATAGTGTCGTATATCAGTATTAACGCACAGGGGCTTGTTGATGTTCAGTCATTATTTATGATATTATTATATATATATATATATATATATATATATATACTCTCCTCCTACTCCATCAATGAAGTAGGAGGAGAGTCTATATATATATATATATATATATATATATATATGAATATCAATACCATAATTAATAACTGACCATCAACAAGCCCCTGTGTATTAAGAGGGTTCTTGTTTATCATGGTTCAAAGTATCATTAAATTTGATTATTGGGGTAATGTCAGTATTCAGAGGTTGATCAGTTTACCCGGGTGTCCATATTCACAGGTTTCATTGAATTATTTCGTGCGTTGACTGTTTCAATCATTTCAGCCATATGAGAGGAGGGGTATTTAATTATATACTCCATGTAGGCGTCTGATTGGCTCTATACAAAAAATCTGTTCTATTCTATACATGATATTCGTGGTAAGATCTCACATTAAATGTTTGATTGTTTTTATTGGATAATATCATGACTAAATTTTAGTGAGTTTCGCATACTGAGGATGTCTCGATTTATTCCTGAAAATTTAGAACAGACAATCCAACAAAGATGATGACCCGACCACCTGGTCTGAAGATACAATTTGCTTTAAAAAAAAATCATTGGATTGCTGTGTGTTTGGTACCTTCCGAGTGACAGATTTAGACTAAGATATACGGTTTTCCGGTGTCGAACTAAATCTGTTTTACCAGGAAGGTAATATGGAAAATAATTATTATATTTTTACCTGGAGTCGAGTCAAAATTAGTCACAATGGGAGATAACTTCTTCGAGAGGTTGATGGAGAGCGCATTAATTTAATGTGTAGATAAGTGTTAAACAATTATTGATATAAAAAATACAGTAAAACAATATATTAAAAAATACATTTATCAAAGAAAGTATCTATTTGTTTGTGTATATCAGAATTTGTCTGTTGATATAAAAAACAATAAGTATTTTTCCTGTACAAAATTTAATTGTTTACATCAAAAATGCTTTTCTATACAAAAAGTTTTTGGTACCCGAAACTTGAGAATTGTTGATCTAAAATACCAAAACGTCTTAAATCCAAATATTTTAGATATAGAAAACACATCAAACTGTTTGCCATACATCCTATGGAGGGTGCAGATGACCCGAATGCACTATCTATTTCTAGCAATATCTTTGAAGTCCACCAAGACACGTCTGATATGTGATTATTGTCAAATATTCTGTCCAGTATGATACGACCTACATCGGTTCGTAGTTTCGTAATCGTGTATTCATATATTAACAGTGTCAAGGCCTTCTATTCCTACGAAGTAGGCTACAGATCGCAAATTGTCCGGTAATGAGTGAGTCAGTCCATCCGAATCCTTTCGTCGGCAAAATAAGGAGAACCGTTGACATTAGAACCTTGATTTTTGGCATGAACGTGCATTAGGGCATTGTTACCAGCAAGTTCTGAGTTGACCGAATTCTGATTAAAATTTGATTTATAATTATTTTTTTAATTATTTATTGATGGCTCAGCGAGTACACTGTCATGCCCATCGGGAACCCTTGGCTGTATGTTTCACTGTATATATAACACAGTGGTGGGATATGCCATCCGTAATTGTTTTTATGAAATAGGCAATGCTAATTTTCCATCATTTGTTGGTGCATTTATCTACACCGCTATGCCAGCCTCAATACACACAATTCAGTATATTGTTATAGATATATGTAAACTGTGGCCTATAACGTGTATCCTATTTCACATCCAAACATTTCATCACTGACCACATCAGGTTTCAAATTCAGGTCAAATTACTCACTGATGGTGAAATATCCTACATCAACCAATTAAGTCAACCTGGTGCAATAACCCAGCAGAAGAAAGAAAGATGTGGTATCATCCTTCAGATTAGTCTGTGTGAGCGACAATGATAAAAGTTTACTGAGGGTGAAACAAAGCCATGACGGCATGTTTAAAGGGTCTTCTTTTGGTAGAATTTAACTAGATAAAGTAACTTTGATCATGATGTGAAAATATGATAACTTGAGGGTTTTTTGTACCTCTTGAATATTGACTATATATCACACTTGGATATAATTTAAACAAAAAATTACATGTGTAAACAAAATATGTCTAAATTTTTCTTGTCATTTCAAATCTTGATCCATTTTGATTCCTTGATTAGGGGATACAGAATCACTGCCACGGAGTGTGTTGGTGTGTCACAGCAATGCAATTCCGATTCTCACAACGAAGCTGAGGTGGTTTTACTTTTATCAATGAAGAAAATCACCGATCAACCGCCATAGAATATAATGTGAAACAAGAAAACCGAAATAGTACATTCATCAGATTGCCGATACCCAAAATGTGTTCTCATATATCTAGATAGCAACGTGATGTAGAGACGCTATTTATTCGTCTTTGTACCGGTTATGCTCAGGAGAATGACATAGAATCATTATTATCTTGTGCAGAGAAGGTGTTGGTCTTGAGTTGAATTACCGTAAACTACATAAATGCTACCTTTCTACTATAGTACTATATATAAAAATTTGTTGTATTGTTGGGAAAATAATGTGATTCAAAAAGTTGTTTTGAACCTGGACAAGGGCACTAAAAACCATTAAAGAGATGTAAATGTATTTTCACACGTAAAGCTTGAAATCTACTGAACCTTTATTATTCAATCTGTTTCCTTTAGTTAAAAAATTGTAAAATTAAATCGGCGATCGTTATTTAATTTTGGAATGAAGGCGCATTAGAAGATTGTTACCAACAAGTTCTGAGCTGACCTACTTTTGATGAAAATTCCTGGTGATTTTTGATGAAAATCACTGGCGATTCTGACTTGGGCGGTGCCCATCTTAATATAGGCAGGATTTCAACTGGGGGTGGGGATTTCCAAGAGTTCAGTTCGCGTTCGAGTCCTAATGCCTACTCTACTTCGTAGGTCCTGTGACGTTAGTCACACTGCTCATGTTAATAAAAGTTGAACAACACCCATAAAAAGTGAACTAAATATAGCATGGCGATTCCACTCAGCTGTGTAGTCAATGGCAAAATACCCGTGGGATCATTTCCATATGAGGTGGTTCTCCTAGTTCTCAACTCACGACGCCATACTGGCTATATTCTATTCAGCCAGTTTCCAGCTTCTACCCCTATCAATGCAGATGCAGATGCATCAATGCCGGCGGCAAATTTTGGTAGATTATAAACTTCGTAATACAAGCCGATTTCGTGTGCAACTGATGAATACAGGTCATGATGCACCATTATGGTTAATAAAAAAACGTCGATTTGTTTGTTTTCCTTAAATGTATGATTAATGTAGTTCGCGCAAAGACCCATCTGAAAATTGTGGTGTTAGCCGGAAGTTAATTGCCTGCTGTCGAACTAGGACTTTAAAAGTTTCGTCCTCTGGTTGGCGTATTAAGTGACTTCTCATAGCCTGATGTAAAAGTTCGCGTTGTGGCATAATTATATGGGATCCATCATCAGGCCACTACTTTATTGATTTGTGTCATTGTAAATTAAGCCTAGATCGACGTTCTGTATACACATCAATCCGATTCGCTTGCTGTACTGTTTCGAGTTTTTAGTAACTCGCAGTCCAATCTCACACATTTTGCTGCAGACGGTACAGATGGATGAATCTATCGTGTACGATCATCCCTTTGGTCTCTCAACCAAAATAAAATAGTAGTAATGAAATTTATTCGATGAATTAATCATAAAAAAAAAGAATATTAACGCGTAAACCACGAACGGATGATACAATCCTGTGGGTTTACGATATGAAAGTAGTTGGATCACTCCACGGCACGTCTGCGAACTATGGCTCGAGAAAACACCAGTTACCCGTCCAATTTCAAGATGACTGCTCCCATGATAACTGAATTCAGATATCCGGCGGCGCTCCAGACTGCTCCGGACTGTCGTATTATAGATTTACAAGTGGCATGGAGAAGACATCGCGCAGATTAAGTTTCCGGACGTTTGCTGGTCAATTCGAATATAGATACTCACGAATTATACCAAACACACTGACAGATATTTATGATATAAAACTTGTCAACAATAAAACCTTCAATATATCCATTATACCTAAATATATCCATTATACCTAATTCTAACATGCTCCACGTTATAGTCGTGCGCTGAGTGGTCCAGACCTCAGAACATACGGAGATTATCACACGATAATCTTCATTTGTTTGTTGTGATCTGTTACATTCACGTGCCGAACTGGTGACGTCTCATTCTTGTGACGCAGTGCCACAAAGCTGAGCGACGATTGGTTCCTTCACTGCGTAGTGGGCGGAGTTCACACAGCTGCAGCACGTGAACGGACAGCACACGCGAGCATGGCCTGCAAACCAGTCATGAAATTCTCGCATCAAAACTGGACAAATTTGCAGAAAATTTGCCATTCCGCTTATGAAATGAGGAAATATTTATCATTGTGCATGTTAGAATGGAGTTAATGACCTTCTTAGAGAATATTATGGTGTAATAATTTTTCGATGTTTAGTTTTAGACCTCATCAAAAAACCTCGCGGCTACGCCGCTCGGTTTTTTGATTGACGGTCTAAAACTAAACATCGAAACATTATTACACGATAATAGTCACTAAGGCGGTCATTAACTCCTAAATATATACCTAAATATATCCATTACACCTAAATATATCCATTACATCTAAATATATCCATTATACCTAAATATATCCATTATACCAAAATATATCAATTATACCTAAATATATCCATTATACCTAAATATATCCATTATAACTAAAAAGTCTATGATAAGTAAGCATGGGTGACAATCATCCAGTTCAATGGGTACAGAGCCATAAACATGACATACACACCCTCCCAACTAAACGTCTTACATCACGGTCAATATAGCACGCGCGCATTTGTTATTTCCATGGTTTAATCTGACAGTGAACCATGATATTGTCATTCATCTTCGCCAGCCATTGTATGCTAATATTCATATTACTGATTTCTCCATGGATTTTCCCGTTCAGGGCTTATATTTTGGCATTTATACAAGCCGCATAGTTAGGACTGTGCGTATGGCATGAAATCGCTGAATGGGTTCTGCGCTCGTTGAACTAGGATGACTACCATGCAGGTGCGATAAACCTTTCATGGTTTGAGTGAAGTCATTTCCAATTAATGGCGTTGTGGATATTTTGAACTTTTTATTATTGACAATTTTTTTTATCATGATATCTGTCAGTGTGTTTGGTATAATTCTTGAGTATTTGTTCCAACCGATCATTTTCAACCCCAGAGAAACTATATCATCTTATCTAAACGGCGATAGACTGACGAGATGATTGAGCCTTATATAAGGGGATGAACAGGGAACAGTTTGGATAGAAAAATGCAAATATGGCGCCGTGAGTTGAGAGCTGGCAGAGCCTCCTCCTATGTAAATGATCCGACGGGTATTTTGGAATTGGTGATGGAACTACACAAGTAGTAGTGTCTACTGAAATCCACGCCTATTTCACTCGGATGTAAAAATGACGTCACTTCCGGTTTGGGTGAATGGGGCGTGACCTTTGGACATGTCCAGACTTGTCTGTGTCTCTCCGTGTCTTTTGATGTACTGGGGTTTTTCCCGACCGCCATTATGGGAAAATGGCGGATACGTTGACCGGAAAGACCCGAAGGTGGCCGCCATTGTGGGAAAATGGCGGATACGTTGACCGGAAAGACCCGAAGGTGACCGCCATTGTGGGAAAATGGCGGATACGTTGACCGGAAAGACCCGAAGGTGATCGCCATTGTGGGAAAATGGCGGATACGTTGACCGGAAAGACCCGAAGGTGATCGCCATTGTGGGAAAATGGCGGATACGTTGACCGGAAAGACCCCAAGGTGACCGCCATTGTGGGAAAATGGAGAATACGTTGACCGGAAAGACCCGAAGGTGAACGCCATTGTGGAAAACCCCCACAGACAGGTCAGTACATGCATTCCTATGATGTTCACGCATAATAAAAGGATTGATCTGTGATCTGTGTTGTTGTTGTTGCTCTCTTTTTTGGACTAACCTATCAGAATAGTACGTATCACGGACTACACCCGTAGAGCTACATCTAGGCGCGCATGTGTGACATGGTCTATAAAACACGTCTCCCTGGATCCCACACCTTCATTTCTACGGTTGCAGAGCCATGAAGGAGATCCAGCCCTATGCAACTCGCATTTTAGAGCATGCGACCGTGGCTAATTCACTCAGGGGTTACCGAGCAGTGGTCCGGTCCATGTTTGCAGATGGCGACGACAACGAGGGGCGACGCCAGATCCTGAACGAGTTCACAGAAGCGGTCCTCGACAGAGTGCACTCGATGGAGAGGTGTGCCATCACTCACCACTACTGGACTATGACAGCCATCCTTGATGCTCGGGCTATGGACCACGAGCGCTCACGCCGGAACCAGCGACGGCTGGTTGGCCTAGTCATGGTCTGTGCCCTATTGACCCTGGCGCTGTGGCATTGACAGTGGGACCTGACTATAAATACGAGGGTCAGACACAGTGTGTGTCATTCACCGTTCGTCATTGGATCAAGCATGTCACCAGTCCTACGAGCCATCCTTACACCCCGGGTGGGGTTACACGTCTATGAAGATAAAGCCACCCTCGTGGAAGACCGTGGAGATGTTTGCTGGTCGCCCGCTGAGACCGTATCGAATACGGTTACGCTACACCGTGACGGCTGGACCAAATTTAAACGGGTGTTGAGCGGCGAGCTCGACGGACACCTCATCCACATAGACAATGCCATCTACGTACACCGTGGGCCCTTCTTCTCACGCCTGGGCCGCTACCAAGACCCTACGCGAGGCTTCACCCTAGACCCCGATCTGTGGACAGCCTTCGAGAAAGTGGTGCCCATCGTGGACCAGCTGTTTACACCGGACGAGAGGTCATCAGACGAGTTGGAGTGGGCTCGTGCCCTGAGAGAAGCGGCGGCAGAACCCAATGAACAAATGTCTAGCCATGAACCAGACGACGATGCCATTGATTACCCGGCTAGACTCAGTCAGCCCAGTGACATGACCACCCGATCCTTTGATCTCACTGGGTTCTCCCTATAAATACGAGAGACAGTCAAATCTGGTACCATTCACGTACTGACCATGACGGAGGCAGTACGGGCGTATCTCAGCTTGACCCCCGAGATTTTCCTGCACGTGTATGCAAATAAGGTCGATATCATGGAGGAGGTGGGAGACATCGGTGATGCGGATCCTACACAACCGTGCCCGGCCCACATTCGTCTGTCCCGGGAGGGATGGACCAAATTCAAACGGGTGTTGTCTGGTGAACTGGACGGCGACCTCATCCACTTGTGTCACGATGTGTACATCCGACGCGGCCCTTTCTTTGCTCAATTGGCTCGGCTAGATGGGGGTAGAATGCATTTTACCCTTCACCCTGATCTATGGTCTGCATTGGAAGATGCCGTGGTAGATGTGGATCAAGTGCTTATCAGGCGGTCATCAGACGAGTTGGACTGGTCATTTACCATGGACACTGTGGAAGCCAACGAAGAAAATCAGAAACTCCGGCCCAAGGTATACCCGTTATAAATAAACGATAGAGCCAGGGTCCATCATCATTTGTCACCATGAAGCGCTGGTAGAAGGTGTTGGATAACTTATACTACAGTCCCGACAGTCCGGCGGCCTATAGTGCATTGTCGGCACTCTATCGAGCGGCCAAACCCCAGGGGATACAACGTGCCCAAGTCCGAGATTGGTTAAGAAAACAAGACACCTATACCTTACATCGATCTGTCCGTCGCCATTTTCTACGGAACCGGGTCATCGTGGGACTAGATGCCCAGTGGCAAGCGGATTTGGTCGATATGAGCGCCTTTGCCAAACACAACGATGGGAATCGGTATATCTTGACGTGCATCGATATCCTATCGAATTATGCGTGGGTGGTACCCATCCGGACGAAAACGGGGGCGAATCTCATAGCGGCGTTCAAAGACATCTTCAAGACCGGGCGGAAACCTTTGTATTTGCAAACCGACGAAGGCACGGAATTCCTCAACAGACCGTTCTAACAGTTTCTGAAAGCCCAGAAGGTGTTTTTCTTCCACACGTACAACGAGACCAAGGCTTCCGTGGTGGAAAGGTTCAACACGACATTTCAAAGGCCGCATGTATAAATATTTCACCTATAAGAATACAAGGCGGTACATCGATGTTCTCCCGAAACTTGTGAGTGGTTACAATCGAGCCTATCATCGGAGTATAGAGAGAGCCCCCATTACCGTGACCCAACGCAATGAAACCCAAGTCCGGCGTGTCTTGTACCCCAGGCAATCGCAGCGAACGACGAAGGCGGTGTACAAGGTCGGGGACCCTGTACGGATCAGTAAAGTCAAGGACAAGTTCGAGAAAAGTTACTTGCTCAACTGGAGCGATGAGCACTTCCTGATTAAACGGCGCCTACCCCGACAGCAGCGAGTCTATGAACTGGAAGATCTTCAAGGGGAACCGTTGCTAGGGACGTTTTACGAGACGGAATTACAGCCTGTCGTAAGACAGCAAGACTACTACACGGTGGAGCAGATTTTCAAAACGGAACGTCGGCGTGGCAAACTGTTTCATTTCGTCAAATGGCAAGGCTGGCCCAGTTCCTTCAATTCCTGGGTCGCTGCCGACCAGGTGAATCGACTATAAAGCCAGACACCACTGCCGTCATCCTTCATTCCACGTCCGACCACAGTGCTATGGACAAACAGCAGCTGCCTCTGAACACAGCGTCTCCCAAAACGCGCAAAACGCAAGTGGGCTTTGTGGTGATACTGCTAACCCTGCTGAGTGTGTTGTACGGAGGTGTGTTTTACGACGTAGCCTATGTCAGCACGTTACTTAACCAACTGAGAACACCAGCCACCAGTGAAACCGGTCTACAGATAGCACCAGTCAACGCCGTATCGAGCCCAGTCACCACCACACCCCGTGTACAAGCCACGTCGAGCTCCACACCAAGCTCCACACCTACACCAAGTACACCCACTACGTCTGAAGACCCACCGGATTTCATCTCTCACAGTGAACAGACAACGACAACCGACGTTGTACCCACCACCATCATCCCTCACAGTGAACAGACAACGACGACCGACGTTGTACCCACCACTCCAGTTCACTCGTACGAAATTTACAAGAGCGGGTTACCACGACAACGGATACACCTCGAACCATGGACCCTCGGTGGCAGCATCCCTTCACTTGCGTCATCGCAGGACCGACGGGCTCCGGCAAAACGCACTTCGTCAGGAAGCTCCTTCAACACGCCGACAGCATGATCACTCCACCCATTGCCCGAGTCGTGTGGTGTTACGGAGAATGGCAGGAAGCGTATGCAGCAATGCCCCACATCACGTTCGTGGAAGGCCTACCCAACCTGGCCGATTTGGAACCGGACACCTTGGTGGTTCTGGATGATCTCATGGCGGAGACGGATGCGTGGGTCACCCAACTCTTTACCAAAGGCAGCCACCATCGACGGCTCAGCATCATCTACATTGTGCAGAATCTGTTCAGTAAAAACAAAGAACATCGGAACATCAGCTTAAATGCCCACTACCTGGTGGTCTTCAAAAACCCGAGAGATACCACTCAACTGCTGCACCTGGCGAGACAGATGTATCCCGGCCGCACACCGTTTGCGTTGGAAGCCTTTAAAGATGCCACAACCCCTCAGCACGGGTATATGCTCTTCTACCTCAAGCAAGCCACCCCCGACCACCTTCGACTACGGACCGGCATCTTTCCCGGAGAGACCCACCACGTGTACATGCAAAAATAATGTAAACACACCCACAGTGGCGCCCCCAGCTGGGGTGTGTGTGTTTGATGATGGGGATAATAAAAAGAATGAATACCACAGCATGGTTGACTTTGTCTCTGTTCTCTGAAGTAGATAAAAAGAGCAGAGTTGTGGGTTCTAGCATTAGTTGTACATGATGTCTGCGCGAGTACGGAAGCACGCTCCCACGCTCCTTGTATTGAAGACGGCCCCACCCGAGTTGGTCCGAACCATTGTACGCGGTGCGGACCCTGACCTTGTACGCTGTCTGTGCGAGATCGGGTACAACCTGTTAAAAGGCA
Source organism: Hanleya hanleyi (assembly GCA_036873755.1). Classification (NCBI taxonomy): domain Eukaryota; kingdom Metazoa; phylum Mollusca; class Polyplacophora; order Lepidopleurida; family Hanleyidae; genus Hanleya; species Hanleya hanleyi. The sequence continues at coordinate 41,874 of JAVTVY010020831.1, forward strand.
ACGTACCACTGACTCCGGCTCAGAAGACCAAGTTGGCCAAGCATAAGACAGGTCTCCGAACCCTAGTCCAGAAGCGGGTCCCTCAAACACAAAAGAAAAAGGTGTTACAGAAAGGCGGCTTTCTCGGGGCCATCTTAGCACCGTTGGCCGCTTCCGTGTTGGGTCCAGTATTGGGTGGACTCTTCGGCCGACAATGAACCACACGACAAAAATGGTCCTCGTCGAACCACGGTTCCTTCAAAACCTCCAATCACCCTACCCTGTCCCACCTACGGTGAAGACCATAAACACCCTCGATGGAGAGATGCAACAGATCTAACAGAGACCGGGGTTAAGCGACAGTGAGAAAGTACAACGGTACATGACGTTCATGGACCAATACAAAACCCTCTCTACCCCACCACCACCGCCACCACCACGTGACACACCGCCGACCTCAGCACCGCTCCAACAGCCGCCATTACCAGGGGTAGCACCCACAGCCCCACAGTGGGCGGAAGACGAAGTGCTGAAGAGTGTACCTGCATCGTTCAAGAAACAAGCTGGCCTGGTATTACATCGGATGAAACAGAATCCTAACATGACTTGGAATGATAAAGGCGAACTCCTGGTACAGAATCATGTGGTTCCCGGCACCCACATGACGGATTTAGTGAATGATCTGATGCGTCAACGCAGGTCGCACACGGATCCTCGAGGATGGGAGGTCTTCGCTCAAGGCTTGAAAGACATGCATGTACCACAGGAATTGGTGGCGAATCCCCAGCGCTGGGCCTTTATGCAGCGAACCCAGCAATCGCCGAGTGGGCCACTACCTTCTTGGGAATCCGAATGGGAACCGGAGTCACCCCCCAAAACTCCACCACCACAACGGGCACCTTCTTTTCAGACCTTTAAAAAACCACCCTTGATCAGGACACCCAACATCTCCAGAGCCGTGACACGTAGCAAGTCAACGCGACGAACACGACGCCGGACACAACCGCCCAAGGCCTGGAACACCTATTAAAACCAACAGCGGCAGCAGGACAGCTCAGTCGCCATGTTTTACCTCATCCTACCCAGTAACAGTTCGCTGGATGTGTTTCCTGACAACACCGTGGCCAAGTACGTGACCCAGTTACCGCAACCGTTGCATTTACCTGGGCGCTGGGAATGTGGCCTCGTGGATATCCAATATCCTTACTCGTGGTGCAACGTGCGAGCCAATGAAGTGTGGTACGAGGTGACCTACGAAGGCAAAAACACCCGACTCACCCTCTCCGAAGGCCAATACGATACCCCCAAGGAGTTCATGGGTGGGCTGTCAAGACTGTTGCATTATAAGGCTCTACGGGAGGTCACGAATACTTCAAAACCCATCAAATCCTTTCCCTTCAAGAATCACGTGGACTTCGATTACAACGCACACAACGACAAGGCACAGCTTATCGTCACCGCCAACGCGAGTGTCGTACTGAGTCCTATCCTACAGCAAATGCTGGGTTTCGATCTAAAGACGTTCGCTAGTCCCACCGCCCACCAAGGCGAGATCCCGATGGACATGAAGTCGGGTATGTACGGACTCTACGTCTACTCGGACGTGGTGGACAACCACATCGTGGGCGATATCAGCACACCTCTGTTACGGGTGGTCCCCATTAAAAAGACGTATGGAGATCAAGTCACCCACAGTTTCACCCACATGCTCTACCTGCCCGTACGACAAACCGACATCAACACGATCACGGTGGATATAAGAGATGACACGGGACGACCGGTGGCATTCGAACGAGGAAAAGTGGTGCTGACACTTCATTTTCGACAAGCACGTGCTCCCCACTTTGCATAATGAAAGTACCTTACGAGTGCGATGCACGCAGCTATATGGACTATTATGCCCAACAGGCCGGGGGTGGCTTTCCGGTCTTTAGCGGTGCACGCATGCAACGAGGACATGGACTGGGGAACATACTCGGCAGCATCGTCAAAACGTTCCTGCCCTTGGTGACGCGTGGGGTGAAAGCAATCGGCAAACAAGCGGTACGCAGTGGACTGCAAGTGGCCGGTGATGTCTTGGGGGGTACGGCACCCAAAGAATCCTTGAAACGGCGGGCCAAAGAAGCGGGAGGCGTCTTGGTGGCCAAAGCACAACGCACCGTAGGGAATAAAAGAGCTGCCCCACCGAGACCACGCACCAGTCGACGACCGACCCAGCGACGACGCACATCGAAGACCCGGGATATCTTTTCTTAAAACATGTCCTTGATCCACGCCGAGTCCTGCCCCTCCACCAACAGTGAATTTGATTTGTGGACCGTGCCGCCCACACAGACCAGTGCCGAACAAGGATTATGGGTGGAGCATCTCCCGCTCTCCAGCATCAACGAAACAGGGCCCATCGAGTTCACCATCAGTAATGCGGATACGGCCTATGTGGATTTAGCCCATACATACTTGTATGTGAAAGCCAAGGTGGTCAATGGGGATAGCTCCAGAATCATCCAAGCTGCAACGGTGGGCCCGACGAATCTCTGGCTGCACTCGATGTTTCAACAGGTGGATATTTTTCTCAGCGACAAACTCATCAGTGACTCGACCAACACGTATCCCTATCGAGCCTACATCGAGACACTGCTGTCGTATGGCCGAGAGGCTAAAAAATCTCAGCTGACAGCCGCTTTATTCTACCAGGACACACCCGAGCACATGGACACGGTGGACAATGTGGGATATAACAAACGGAAGGCTTTCACTGCGAACAGTGCCTCGGTGGATCTCATGGGTCGACTGCACGCAGACATGTTCATGCAAGACCGGTACCTCTTGAACAAGATCCCCATCAAAATCCGACTGATACGGGCGCCTCTGACCTTCGCCTTGATGGCCACTAACGTAGAGGGGCATGCAGCTGATTATAACATTGTTATCCAAGACGCAGTCCTGTATGTCCGAAAAGTGAAACCGAATCCAGCCGTTCAATTGGGACACATGAAAGCCTTGGAAACAAAACCAGCCCAGTACCCTATCCGACGTGTACAAACCAAAGTGTTCTCTGTGCCTGCTGGAAATATGGGCGCTAACAAAGAAAACCTGTTCCTGGGGGAACTACCCAAGCGATTGATCCTGGGCTGTGTGGAAAATGCCAATTTCAGCGGAGCCTACCCAGAGAATCCGTTTGACTTTAAACATTTCGGCATCAATTTTGTGGCCCTGCATGTGGATGGACAACAGGTCCCAGCCACGGCCTTAACACCGAACTTTGGGCGCATGAATTTCATTCGAGCCTATCAGAGCCTGTTTACAGCCACCGGTCAAATCAACCAGGACGAAGGGAATTTGATCAGTCGGGAGGACTACGGGAACGGATACACGTTGTTCTGTTTCGATCTGACCCCCACCTTAGAGAACGACCATCAGCTGGCCCTGGCCAAGCAAGGCAATTTACGGTTGGAAATCCACTTTGCACGAGCCCTAGCGACCACCGTCAATGTGATCTGCTACGCCGAGTTTGACAACATCATTCAAGTGGACAAAGCGCGCAACGTCCTGTGTGACTTCTCCACCTAACATGGATACAGACCAGATAACCACCGTGCTGGAGAATGACCCAGAGACACGTATGGTCTTTCAAGGGGTGTTCGGCCGAGATGTGTTCCCATTAGACTGTATGTATCCTGCTGCTTACGTTCTCAACACGGACCCGATGGATCGGCCCGGTGAACATTGGGTGGCCGTGTACTTGACAGAACAGCAGGGCGAATACTTTGACCCGTACGGCCTGCCACCCCTCCATCCCGATTTAACAGACTTCATGGATCAAGGCACAGAGACGTGGTGTTGGAACAGTCAAACGTTGCAAAGCCTGACCAGTAGCGTGTGCGGACAATATTGCTTGTTTTACCTGTACCATCGATGGCGGGGAAGACCCTTATCTACCATCGTACAGATGTTTGACGAGTACCCCAAGGCCGAGGACCGCGATGTACTCGTATATGACTGGGCCGCCCATCATTTCAATGTACAAGCCACATTCTGGGCTTAAGTTCTTTCAATGTACACACGCCCGCTGTTCTGGGCTTAAGTTTACAAGCCCCCTGTTCTGGGCTTCTTTCAATGTACAAGCCCCCCTGTTCTGGGCTTCAGTTTTCACGTGGTTGTTCTCACGTTGTTGTTGTTGTTGTTACTGAATAAAAAACAAAAGGAGATCTCACCAAAAAACCCTGTCTTGTGTGTTTTCTATATGAGCATAATGCGTGAAACTGGCTTTGAACACCGTATTAGCCAATCAGTGGCCTAGAATGGAGCCAAAGGTAACCCATCCATGTGCAGAAAACATTATCCGGGTGTAAAAGAACCCGGATGTAGGCGCGGACGTAGACGAAAGCATCCCAGTACCCGGATGTAGGCGTAGACGTGAGCGAAATCCTAGTACCCGTCCATTGGTTCTTTTATCGATCGCTCATTGGCTCTTTTTCTCGACCGCTGATTGGTCCAAATGGAACTGCCCATCCTTCCCAGGTTAATTTACAATCCCCTTTTGGGGTTCAAGCTCTGTATATCGATGCCGCAACATTGTCTCCTCCGAACCTTGCCGAAAGGGAGAACTTGGACCTTTTGACCTGGATGTGACCTTTCACCTTTTGACCCGACATGCATCCGCCCACTGCCGGTGATGACGCGCGTGCGCGCGCTGCGGCCGGAGAACCCGCGCGCGCGCGCTGCGGCCGGGGCGGGCCGGGCCAGGGTGCGGGCCGGGAAAGTTGGAGGTAGTGTTTGAGCATTCTGAAAAACCGGAAGTGACGTCACACACTTGCGCAGACCCACCAAAAAACGTGAATGTTAGTCCAGGTGGATGCTCCCCACATATGATTCACATTGATACCTCACTCGACACAATAGGCCCATTAGGGGCTCACATAGACCACAAAAACGTCTATTTCCATACCCTTTGGCTACCGCGCATGCGCAGAATGACCCTATTTCTACCCCACATCCACGCCATCAGATGGTCCATTACATAGGCTTCACATTGATACCTCACACGACCCATTCGAACCGTGAGTAGCCCATCTCTAACCCAAACACACCCACACACACCCCCAAAATGCCTGCTTTCTATACTACGGCCAGGCTGCGCATGCGCAGAATGACCCTATTTCTACCCCTCATCCACGCCATCAGATGCTCCATTACATAGGCTTCACATTGATACCTCACACGACCCATTCGAACTGTGAATAGCCCATCTCTAACCCAAACACACCCACACACACCCCCAAAAATGCTTGCTTTCTATACTACAGCCACGCTGCGCATGCGCAGACTATTGACAACGTACGAACCATTAGTGTAGTCAAGCTTCAAAATAAGACCTCATACGACACCATTGGACCACCAGGGACTCACCTAGACTCCAACACGTCCACCCCGTATGGATTTATACATACATTGGGCTTATACCCCAGTGTATGGGTCTATATGGGGCTATAGACAGACCTCGAACTTTTTTCAAAAATTTCACCGTTTCGTGCCAGGACACTTCCTATCATGTTTGTCTTGACGAGACTAAGAAAACAAATCCAAACAACCATACCGCAAATGTATAGAAGTAGGTTTCCCAGTGGGACAAACATTGGACCTATACCCCCATAACCCGTATATGGGACTATATGGGTCTCCCTGAACCTTTTCCAAAAATTTCAACGATTCGCTCCGCGACACTTCCTATCATGTTTGTCTTGACGAGACTAAGAAAACAAGACCCCACAACCTATACCGCAAATGTCTAGAAGTAGGTTTCCCAGTGGGACGAACATTGGTCCTATACCCCTAGTATGGGACTATATGGGTCTCCCTGAACTTTTTCCAAAAATTTCAACGATTCGCTCCGCGACACTTCCTATCATGTTTGTCTTGACGAGACTAAGAAAACGAGACCCCACAACCTATACCGCAAATGTCGAGAAGTAGGTTTCCCAGGATGGTCCTATACCCCCATACCCCATATAGGCATTTTCCCGTAATTTAGGATAAAGTCCGTGTTCCGTATTTTTTCAGGAAAATTTTTACATACACCCACCCTGGAACTAGGGGGAGATAACTCTATTGATAGGCAAGCCCCGGTAAGCCCGGCGACCTATATACCCTCCATACCCCATATAGGCATTTCCCGGATTTTAGGAGTAAAGTCCGTGTTCCGCTTTTTTTCAGGAAATTTTTTACATGCACCCACCCATGACTGGATGCCCCTTCACATAGGCTTCACATTGATACCTCATACAACTCCATCGGCCCATTAGGGGCTCCCCTAGATCCCAAAACGTCTATTTCCATACCCTTTTCCCACAATTCCCTGTCTGCGCATGCGTAGAATGGTGACAACGCTCGAGCCACTAGTCCAGTCAGATGCCCCCTCACATAGGCTTCACATTGATACCTCATACGACTCCATCGGCCCATTAGGGACTCCCCTAGATCCCAAAACGTCTATTTCCATACCCTTTTCCCACAATTTCCTGTCTGCGCATGCACAGAATGGTGACAACGCCCGAGCCGCTAGTCCAGTCAGATGCCCCTTCACGAATGCTTCACATTGATACCTCATATGACCCCATTGGACCATTAGTGGCTCCCCTAGCTCCAAAACGTCTACTTTCATACCCTTTGGCCAACGCGCATGCGCAGAATGCCGATATTACAATCCCACACCCAGCCCATCAGATGCCCCTTCACGAATGCTTCACTTTGATACCTCACTCGACCCAATCGGTCCACTAGGGATTCCGGTCAACGTATTCTCCATTTTCCCACAATGGCGGTCACCTTCGGGTCTTTCCGGTCAACGTATCCGCCATTTTCCCACAATGGCGCATTCGGAACTCCCGAGCGGAAATCTACGAAGGGGACTGATTCTACGCACGGGGGACGACAACATGAATTTCCTATGAATCTCCAGATGTGACGCGCCGGAACGGTTTAATACGCATGGCTCCGAAGCCCAATCACGCTCGCGGAAGCCTTAATCCCCGACCAGCAAATATTTCCCTGCAAGTCTCTGATTTACGTCAGATATTCTAAAAACTGTTTATTCTTTTCATTCGAAGCACGTTTCAATAGAAAACCATCAGTTTAAATGGTACACACGCCACGTATTGGCAAGATATAATTCCCGTGACGTCACTGACAGTTCCCTGACAGACCGAAACACACGTGACCACGCTCTAGTCCAATATGGCGTCAATGGCCTTCGAGGGACATCTCAAACCGGAGATCCCCGAGAAGTTGCGAATGACAATGGCGGTCACCTTCGGGTCTTTCCGGTCAACGTATCCGCCATTTTCCTATAATGGCGGTCGGGAAAAACCCCAGTACATCAAAAGACACGGAGAGACACAGACAAGTCTGGACATGTCCAAAGGTCACGCCCCATTCACCCAAACCGGAAGTGACGTCATTTTTACATCCAGGTGAAATAGGCGTGGATTTCAGTAGACACTACTACTTACACAGGTAAGTGGAATTGCCATGCTATTTTTAATTCATTTTTCATGGGTGTTGTTTATTTGTTTTTTTATTTTGTCATGTGGCGCGAAAACACTGAGATAGACCATATAATTCCCTGTTCAATAGTTTGTAAACGATGGCGGCTTTGGCATGAATGTAGTAGAAAAACAACTAGTTATAATAAATGAGCCCAGCGTGCGAATTGTGCGTATTGCAGTGACAAGTGATTAGCCAAGGTGCGAAGTCACAGCAGGCGATAACACCGACTGTGAGTAATGCGCGCTAATCCCCACAGCACAGAGTTCTTCCACAGACAGTGAATTTTTGAGAGCTAAACTTTCACGTTTGCAAACATTTTTTAAGGAAAATAACAGAAACACTTGATAGGTTTTTTCTTCAACTTTTGAAATATGCAAAGAAAAAAATATCGACAGTTTGAGCCTATTCCCCGGGCCTCGAGTCCTTAAAGCCTAATACTCTGCATTACAGGTGACGTCGATGTGAATACTTTCAGCTTTGCATGGGCGAGTATGAATTCAACTTTTTGAAAAATGCTTCCATTCAAACCAACACGTATTCAACCAATTGCACAAGTATCAGACAATGTCTAACTATGTTAGACCGTATATCCTCCTGCTTGACAAGGACTCGAAAAGCCGTTAACAGCCTCACCCAAAAGCAGGTCAGTTGACATACAACTTACAGCGGTAGATTGCGATTCTTGTCAGCAATTATCATCTTTCACATGCAGTTGAGAATATATGTTGAAAGAGATGAAACGCGCTTAGTGGAAGATCCCGAACACAGTCTGAAGGGAAAAATATATTACAAAGGGGTAATTGGTAGTTACGTTGAAATTATCAAGTACCATCGCTTACCGGGGAATGGTAAGTTCAAATTACAACACATATAAGGGAAGGCACTCGGCACGGCCTCGTACTATAATGTAAGATACAGTACATCGACCAGCACTGCTAGGAATCCATATTTGCATCCATGTTGAAGCAAAGCATCACTCCGAACAGCGCATGTCAGCTGTATGAATTCCGTTACCATGGAGATCGGCTTGAGACGATAAACTAGGAGAAACACCTCAAATTAGAAGATATCCTTCAGGGTTAGAATCAAGGGAATATGCATTTCATTTGGATATATATCTCCTGATAAGGGAGAAATACAACGAGGACTACGTGGCGGAAACACATCCTATAGCATGTGGTGTGCTGGAGAGGTGCAAAATCTTTACACATTTAATGCGCGATGTACTATGACTTCGAAGAATAAGGCCGAGCAGTCGCGAATGTTTTAAAGAGTGATGGATTGTCTCGTCACGGCATCTATAGATCTTGTCACATCTTCCATTAGGTGATCTATGTGTTGACATAAACGCGTTTGTTCTTCATTACTCGTTGCAATGAGTTTGTTTAAATACTGTATGGAACAGACTATTAAGCAAAACAATTGGACCCTGCCGTATTTATCCATCTGATATATGGACACGGCCGTAATTCCTTTTGACATATGAATCACATCGAGTTGCCGGATCGCAGATGAGGCTGCAGGAATACGCCTGTAGAAATGGATAATAGCACTTACCCGACAAACCTTATCGGTACTGAGAGTCTTGCCAACACTAAATTGTTGGTTTTCGCGTACAGTTTAATCTTACTATTGTTTTGCTCCTGGGTCATCAATGGAAATCTGATCGCTTTTATAGCAGTGTGGAAGTTAAACACCGACCGACCAAAAACTCTGTACTACAGCTTGCTTTTTTCCGATTTGTATATTGGCTTGGGTTTGTTACCTTTGGATATCCTGGATTACAACATTCCTGGTTGGTTTCTCAACAGGAACCTCTGCTTCTGTATGCCTGGCTTCAGGAGCATCGGCATCCTTGCGTATATTATCAACTTGGTAGCTGCGAATATAAAAAGTTATATTCAGTTAATGTGGCCGTTCCGTTTTCAGAATTCGCCTGGCCGATTAGAGGGAATCTTGGCCGCCATCTCCTGGGGCATTCCCACTGCCTTCACCTGCATACCCTTTGGTATTATTCTCACAGTACACCGCGACCATCAGCTCAATGTTTGCTCGTGGGATTTCGTTCCCAAGTGGTACAAACAGCTTCTGATATACACGCTACTTGTTCCCAGTATCGCGTCCCTTTTACTGGTGTGTGCACTGACCATGCGCATGGCAATACGAAAATCCAAAGAGATAGAAGATATCGAAAGATCTGTTCGAGAAAGGAGCGAGAACAGACCGCTCGTAAGCAGACTGAGGACAATACGAGTATTGGTTATAATGGTGTTCGTACTAGTACTAACTTGGATACCTTTTACCGTGGGCATAGCCTTCACCACACATAATCTAGGAGGCCGTGATCCGACTTGGTACCTTCTGTTCTCGGTTTGTCTCGGCATTACGGCGTTGTTTCCGGTGATTTATTTCAACTCTCAGCCCGATATTCGTAAAAAGGAAGCAGAAGTGATCCGTAGTATACCGATACTGGGTAGACGTCTGATATTCGACGCACGAGAAGATTTCGCGCCCTGAAAGTGTTTGGATACTTTTGACTGGTGATGTATTCAGATTAAGCGACCGTTATGAAGGTCGAACTGCGAAATTATACATAGATTCCCACAGCGATTCAATTTTGAACCCTTAATGGCATTCAAAGGATGACAGGATTTCAGTTTTTGATCAAATCTTAGAAAGAAAGACGAGTTACAGTATGTGGCATCAATGTCAGTGTCAGTGTCAGCAGTTGTGTTACACTTACTAAAAATGTTCTGCTGTAGTTGTTGTTAGTGCCATATCCTCTTACACTGTAAAAACTAATAATGTATATTTAGTTTGAATTGTGCCGGTAATTTTGTGACCAGTACTTTCCAATGTAAATATAGGACACTGGTAGTGTTCAGTGGGACATTACAATAGTGGTACAGAATATTTACATCAAAAGTTTTGTTCAATCAACAGGAATAGCTGTCGTATAGCAACATTACCTGTACAGCAAAAAGTGCAGACAAGTTTGTGACCACTGATTTCCGTTGCAAATTTACCAGAGTGATCGTGCGGCGTATATACATGGGAGGTAGTGGAAGAAAGGTAACTCACTGTTCAAAAGAAAGTTCACTGAAAGAAGGAAAAGGAGTCGACTTCCCTCAAGTCTCTTTATCAAGAGTTTTGAGGAGAAAATTCCCTAAATTGAGCTAAACTGTATAAGGGCATTTTACAACACATCCTATTGGAACATTACATAATTGGTTTACAGCATATGATACCGAGGCCCTCGGGAATGCCCCTACCCCCACATACATTTCCACCCACATAAAGAAAACCGGCCCTGGTAAAGGTTGTTATTCCTGCATGGGATATGGCTTGCACATCAGTAGCGCATCATGTACTGTAGCAGCTACTAATGGCACGATTGTGACAATAACAGGCGATTCTGTCACCCTAAAAATAATGGTAACGAGCGTGCTAAGAGTTAAGAATTTTAAATTTTAAAGAACGTCACAGCGACAGCCAATCAGAAGCGAGTATTTTGACAAAACTACCCCAACACAGAAGAGTTCCAATCTAGGGGGAGGTAACTCTGGATCGCTATAGTTCTGTCACCCTAAAAATAATGGTATCGAGCGTGCTAAGAGTTAAGAATTTTAAATTTTAAAGAACGTCACAGCGACAGCCAATCAGAAGCGAGTATTTTGACAAAACTACCCCAACACAGAAGAGTTCCAATCTAGGGGGAGGTAACTCTGGGTCGCTATAGTTCTGTCACCCTAAAAATAATGGTATGGAGCGTGCTAAGAGTTAAGAATTTTAAATTTTAAAGAACGTCACAGCGACAGCCAATCAGAAGCGAGTATTTTGACAAAACTACCCCAACACAGAAGAGTTCCAATCTAGGGGGAGGTAACTCTGGGTCGCTATAGTTCTGTCACCCTAAAAATAATGGTATCGAGCGTGCTAAGAGTTAAGAATTTTAAATTTTAAAGAACGTCACAGCGACAGCCAATCAGAAGCGAGTATTTTGACAAAACTACCCCAACACAGAAGAGTTCCAATCTAGGGGGAGGTAACTCTGGGTCGCTATAGTTCTGTCACCCTAAAAATAATGGTATGGAGCGTGCTAAGAGTTAAGAATTTTAAATTTTAAAGAACGTCACAGCGACAGCCAATCAGAAGCGAGTATTTTGACAAAACTACCCCAACACAGAAGAGTTCCAATCTAGGGGGAGGTAACTCTGGGTCGCTATAGTTCTGTCACCCTAAAAATAATGGTATCGAGCGTGCTAAGAGTTCTTGTTTAGCATACAAGAATGATGGCTCGATCCCTGAGTATGATATTCCCCCCAAGTTGCCTTATGTAAGACAATATGATTTTACAGCATTTCAGATTATGCGACACATACAAAACATAACAAATCTTTAAAATTCTTAATTCTACATATGGTTGATTTTGCTAAATTCATTTTATAAAGATTCTCGATAACGGAATGCAAATTCGGTGGGAAGAGTTTCTAGAACCGTTCTTCATATAAACAGACAAAAAAAAAGAGCAAATTAATTTTGAGTATTCGCGAGTGCATAACAATGTAGACAACACAGATAATGTAGAGTTTCATCGTGGCAGTAATTCCCATTTAGACCATCTGTCACGGAGGATTTCTTATTTACGCTTAATAATGTTGCTAAACTTTTCAGTTTCGTAATATTTTGTTCAAAGTTTTATCAAGGTATTGATATTTGACATAATTTTCTTAAGTTTGCACTGATATACCTTCCGTTTTGCTAACTGAAAAATTGTGTTGAATACGTTGTCGTTATATAAACCTCCAAATAAAATCAACTTACACTGTTACATTCACAGTTCTAATAATTTCTACGTATTCAGAAATCCAAAGAAAAAAATCATGCCAGAAATCTGTCACCATAGGACAAGCAAAAGCGTTTTCCTTTCTTTCCCGCAGAAATTGCACTTATCAGAATCTTTATTTGTAATAAAATTATCTTGGTCAACCGATACTGAAACCATCTCAGACTTACGTCCGTTGTACATTTGATAGACAATGTGTGCATTTTTTCCAGTCTTGATCCAAGGATTCACTTTAAATTTGTCAAGGGTACTGATCCAAGAGAACGAATATTCCTCTCTGTTGACGCAGTCAGCACCCGTACACGGGTATAATGAACATTTGTCAGTTGACGTATTTCCTCCCCATCACCAGTATGTTTGTTACACTGCATAGCACCAACTAGTATTCTTCTACTTCAGGATAATTTCAAGACTTATCCTACACATGTGAAACTTTACAGTTTGTAATACTGATGTTAACTTGATTTGTGGTGGATATCTTAACTACTGTCACACACGGAACTACTGTTACATTCCTCGCCTTGAATAATGAACTTCAGGATTTAAAAATCCGCTGTCTCGGTCGATTTTGGATCATTTCGTCGATAGTTGCTTGTTCAATTGTGGTTTTGGTTGCTGTTACAGATGGCACATCCGATACTGGTTTTTCACTCAGTGTCGAAACGGTTACGATCCCATCGTGCACGAATGCGAATTTGACGGATTTGTGTGCTATATTCATCACGATGACCGATGAGTGGTTCACAGGTTTCGACCGTTTCTCGGGAGAAGTCAAACATAGCATCCTTAAAAATATGTGTGTTGGGCGAAACCCGACCCTGTTTCACAAATGTGGGTAGGGAAATGGGTGTTTTTTCTTTGCGTCAGGATGTTGGTGGTTCTTCATTTCTATTGTAACTATCATGAATAAATGAGTTTTGATTTAATTCTGGAGTTCAGTCTTTTTTATTCAGTAATGATATCACAAATTCAAGTCGTAAGTCTTTCAACGGCGCTTCTGCCCATAGTCACAACACTGTGCAGTAATAATGGGAGAGGGAGAGAGAGAGAATTAAGGTTTAATGTCGCATTCACCAATATTTCAGCTATATAGCGACGATCAAACAAAATTATAAGTACTCAAGCCAATAACTTAGTAATCCAACACATTAAAACATACACATATTAAAACTTATGCAACAAACCGATTTTTCTCAAATAACCCAAGACACAGTCCTCTCTCACCCGACTAAAAAGATCTTCCAAAGTATTTGCTCGATAAAAAGAATCTCTTACAATCTTAAAATCTATGCAGTCGATAAGAATATGTTTCACTGTGAGATCTTCGTGGCTTGGAATACACCTTGGGACTGGCTCTCTTTTTAGTAAATGTTCGTGGGTTAATCGTGTAGGGCCGATTCTACATCGCCTGATCATGGTTTGATCGAAACGTTTCTGGCTGTTCAGATGAGTGTAGCCTACAGTTTTTTTTGAACTCATGAAGTTTGTTATTATTCACAGCATCCCATAAAGATTGAAACAGCCGTCTCACATAAGTACAGATAGAGAGCCTGAAATCGCTATATGGGATTCCAACAGGATCAACCTTATCATATAGGGCTGCCTTAGCCATTCTATCAGCCCCGGAATTACCTTTGATGCCAACGTGACTAGGCAACCAACAAAACACAATAGTGTTTGAGTTGTCACAACACAAATGTACAGTCATGTAATTGTAGAATATTCAAGATAATGGGATGAGTCGAAGTTCTACTTTTATTTCTTAATGGGCATTCTTTTGGGGGCAGTTTTCCCTGCCTCTGTACATGCTTCACACACAGGCAGCACACTCTGTTTGTCTTCAACAGTTCACCATTGCGGCTTGCACTAGTGGTAGCACAGAAAAAGCAAAGATCCGCCTTCCCTGTTAACATCGACGAATAATATAGGAACTCAATGAGTGTTTGGCACGACATCTGTCGACGCACACAGCCTTTGCCATGGAGTGCGTCACCTGCAAAAATTAAAACATAACATTTCTTTAAATGCATCTCTCAGATGCAAGATGTTGGAAATTCATGTTTAGTTTGGTGAATATTATCTGCAAATAAAGGCATACTTCAGCAGTATACAGGGAATCCTAGAATTCAAAATTAAAATGGTGAAAATGTCAAAAAACATTTTAACAGCAAGATATATCTTCCGGGGTTATGAGAGAGACACAAGAATAGTCATGCCTTTTCAACAGTCGCTTGAGATCTCTGTGCTCCCTCTGACTCAACTTTGTTTTGGAATAAATGCACCTTGGATTCGAACACTCACAGCAGGTAACAAGACCACGAACATTTTGTGCCGTTAGAGCGGAATTCTTGTATCCCTGTCAAATAAATTAATAACAAGACATGAACAGGTTAAAATAGAATGATAATCAAGATAGAATAAATTTTGTTCTAAATTTTCAAAATCCATGCAAAATACATAGAAAAAATTGCATTCTACCACGAATACTCCTGTACACATTATTTTGACTCAAATTGTCTGTTTTGGCATTTAAATTTCTAGCAAACATTCGCTCCACATATGTTTAAATACAGACATAAAGTATTACTTAGATTAAAAGATTTGTTCATGTTTTCTTTAATTGATATAATATATATTCAGTAAAGTTTCAGTGTACACAGGTGCATATACATTTTACCAAGTGAACAGACAAAACAGATTTCAAGAATCCTGCCTGACAGTGCAGATGCTGTAAAGACGTAAAGTAGCGGCACTATTAGTGCCTGTTGGTCTTCAACTACAGAGGCTACTGTGACCTGGTGACGTTGGGTGAGGAAGGTCGGTCCGTCTCCGTTGTTACCTTTCCAAGAAGCGCCAGGAATGGTTTGTAGTGTCCCTTGTTCTTCTCGTCGTATTCCGGATCAGGAAGCTACGGGAATGTGCCAACAGGGAAGTGTGGTATTTACAGCACACACGATCCATACATTTTCTGATTTGGAAGAAGTAGTTCCTTTCCCTGCAGTGGTTTGCCATGAATGTTTCGTAGGCTTTCGTTCCCTCCATGTTCTTCTTTTGATACTTCCCTTTCTCAATGAGCAGAACCTGCTCGTATGAAAGTGACCCGACGGGCATTTACTCAGGTAAATGAATTGCCATGCTATTTTTTAGTTTACTTTTTATTGATCTTCAGCTTTAACTCTCTTAAGGGGTTGATGTAGGGGCAACGTTTTGGAAGTTGTGTAATAGAAAAGAGTATCTTCTTTGGTGTATTCTGCTTGAATATAGTAAAGTCGTTTATCAAAATGTTCCTTATCCCAATGAGAATCCCACTTAACACGTTTGACATGCAGGTATATCTACATAATTAAAACTACACAAAACAATTTTTCTCAGGATTGCCAGCAGAAGTACATAAATATCAAAAACACAACATTGAAAAGCAGTTGAGAAAAATTATGTATAGTGTGTGCTACAACAAAGACTATGTTAGATATGAAAATTGTTTTGGGAAGTATTATTAAATATATTTTTTACTTTATCAGTAATTGTCTTCGTCTAGAAATTTTGTGTGAATTGAACCTAGCTGACATGTCAATCAAATCACAGATATGTGTCAATTGGCAATTAATTATATGGCTTGTTTCAGGACCAGGCACAAACAGAACAGGCTGTGAATGAATGGATCACAATAGGCAGTTGGGGATCCAGAGCATTTCCCTCACTGACTGCACAAACTGGTTCAGATGTATCAGCTTTTCAAACTAATACAGTTTGGTGACAGGGGCGTGACACACACCTGTCTTGGATAACTCCACATAGCACACGTACCTACTATATGTTGAATTCTATATACATCCTATTTAATTGCATTCGTACAGTTACAAGGTGTCCAAATCCGGGAAAAGCAACATACCGTGTTGACGTTCGCACAATGCAGCGTAAGGTACGGGAGTGTTATTTCAAAGGTGGTCATCGTTTGTGGACACAAGTTGCCAACATGGAGTTCTGACTGGGACTCTTGGCTAAATCATCACAGAAAACTATAAGAGCCACAAATTTGGGCAACAATGTGAACGAAGTAAGAGCAGCACCAGAATACATATCACGCTCTTAAAAAATTTCACAGGAAAAAACAACTCCTAACTCCTTTCATTTGTTTATTTCGGACTTCCGGTACAGCACAATAATATATGACAGTGGTTACACTGAAGCATGATGGGAACAGAAGGTTTCAAACGGTTTCAAAAGTCGAGCAGGGCCATCCCCGGAAACAACAACAATACAAATTTTAAGACGTGCCCATGTGACCAGGAATAGAAGAATGAGAAGAATTCGTATCCTTATTTGCTGGTAGATTCTTCATGTAGGAACTATTGTCTGGGTCGTTGTGTCGCTGAAAAGGCACAGGTATAGACACATTGTTGTTCCCAGACTTGGCTATTGTATCCCAGACTTGGCTATTGTATGCATTGTCTCGTGAATCTTACATGGAGTATGAACCTATTTGCTTCAGTCTGCTCGCTTGGCGAATACCTTCTGTTCTCGAACGAACAGACTTTTTTAGGATCTCAATCTGTTTTGACTTCTTCAAGGACACGGACATAGTTAATATACATGTCAGCAAAATTGTAGCTGTACATGGAACGTACAACTCATAAATTGAGAGAGTTGGATACGATTGGGGTACAAGCTCCCATGAGCAAACTGCGGGAAATATGAAGCCTCGCGTCCGCACCGGCAATGCACCCAACACAGACAACGGTGACAGTGGGTGGTAGTCCCCACGATACAGCAGCTAGTATAACATTAAATCGCTCACTGGAACCCTGCATCCAGAATGGGTAAACCAACTTGATGTAAGCTCGGATATTCACTACGGCTAGATGTAGTATATACACGAGGACGAAGAGACTCTTCAGTCCTATCACGGTGTAACAGGTAGACCTGTCGCTGTACACTACCGGCGAATTGCATTCGAGCATTTTAATAGGTAATATCAGGACACCAATGAATACATAGGTGAAGAGTAGGCTGAAACAAGAGATCTTGGATCTTTCTGAGTTCAATCTCCAGATACCGATTAAGGTGATGACATTACAAATGGCTACCAAAGAAATGACGTACATCAGAACCAGACTATAAGGAAATATCAAAGTCGGTGGACGTTCGATTGTCAAGGAAACATTGACGGTCGAATTGGGATTCATCATTTATGTTAACGGTATCAAAATGTATTAATTAAACGCAGCATTAAAAGGGTGGTGGAAAATGATGCTGGCGTACTGACAAGAAGTCTTTATGATCCCACAGACAAATAGATTGACTGCATATTTCTAAGTCAATGCACACGATGTATTGTTCTCCTTGCAAACAATATGGCGTAAATCTTAGGGATTCCAGCCAATTTGAATAACTGAGAAACGGGATACCTCACAAATTGGTCACGGTCTTGCAGAATTTGCAGTTTCGCCACCTTCAATCCGAAATCAGAACCACAGGGAAGAGACGGCCATTGGACGATAACTGATTAACTCATTATGATAAGTTGGTAATAGAACCATCCACGGAAGGTAATATACCACGCTCATGAAACAGCATTGATCCTCCGCCTGTTGCTTAACACGAGATTACGGGATAAAGACCAGAGCCTGTTAAGCGATCGAAGTTATACATTAACAATTGTTGTTTGAAAGAGAATCACTGCTCACACATACTCAAGGTAAGGCTGTTGCCATGCATTCAGAATTCTGGTAATTGCTTGTAAGCTTATCTGTTGTTTGTTGGAACAAATTGATTCCACAGTCGCGTCTATCCCCACTCACGTAACGCTAAAAGTATTTGCGTATACGGACTAAACTCGTCCGCGATCTTAGTGCTTTGAGAGCTAAAAATCCACGATAGGGAATCAATATCTTCCAGTAAGTTCAATAAACGTGGGCTGGATATTTCAAGTACGCCCATGTCATGTTATTACTGTAGGTGGATTTCAGAGTTTAATAGACGTTTCATTTGGAAAACCAACACACTCCGTAATATGCAGTTCGTATGGCAAGCCAAAGTGCTGTTTATTCAAGAATTTCCGATATCGGAAATTGAATTCCCGATATCGGAATTGAAATTTCCGATACCGAAATTAAAATTTCCGATATCGGAAATTCATGTCCTTAAATTTCCGAGATATTGAAAATTGAATTCTCGATATCGGAAATTCGGGTACAATTCCGATATCGGAAATTGAATTCCCGATATCGAAAATTCAATTTCCGATATCGGAAATCCGATATCGGAAATTGTCTCTGAATTTCCGATATCGGAAATTTTGGGTTGCTTTGTTGAGGCTCGGTCCAAACGATTACTCCGCAGAACGGAAGCATGCGGGTGAGTGAAAAGCGCGCCAATCTCCGCTGCCGCCATGGCAGAAAACATCAGAGCTGTGGGTTTCAATGTACCAGTAGCCATGTTATTTGCTGCCACCGCCTTCTTGGGGCATTACACAATGTTCAGAGAGAGGCTAAGGGAGGAAACAGTTTTCGTAAAGCTTCCAGAGCTTTCATTTCCGATATCGGAAATTCAGTGACAATTTCCGATATAGGAAATTCTATTTCCTATATCGGAAATTAGAATTTCCCATTGGAAATTGGAAACTCGTTATAATTTGATGGTGATGAAACTAACGAAAGTTCGTTTTTCTTCATCAAAATACACCTTGTTCACGCCGATTTTGCGATAATGTCGGCCCAACAACAACAATCTCGAAAGAACGAGATCTCGAGGTAGTAAAAAAATAAATAGAATCAACTCCCAGGATGCTTAGCGCTGTCTCTCCATATTTATTGGATTGAAATCGATGCCTTGGGATTGACAAGAATGCGAACAGAACCTGAAAGAAATGAACTCTGGCGGAATTAAAGTCCAAATCTTCGGCATTGCGAATTTCATCACCTCAACTCAAGCAACGTATCTCTTCATAATATCCACGAATGTTATAAAACGAATCTTGATAGTTATTTGCTGAACATAGTACTCACGGAAGAGTTTGTTACGATGTGTTGTTGTTGTTGTAATGTAAATCGTCAAAATATAGTTCGCTATTGTATCTCGACGGGAGATGACATTTCTGCCCCTGCATATCCTGATACAAGACAAGATTCAAGAAGTTTTATTTAACGTCGGATTACATGGGAAATAAATAACATTAGCTATGAAGCTATTCTTCCTGATATTTCAGAGGTTTCATCAATTGAAATTTACTAGCATGTCAGTGAATTTCGAGATACAAAACATGCATTTGATCAGGGAAATAATACATAGAAATAGTTGACTGTACACCAAAGTCAAGTCGCCCTGTAATAAACACTGAATTGAACTATGAATGAAGGGGTAATGACTTTAGTGTTTTTAATTTCGTGCCTTTGAAGGATCGTGCACACGTCGACTGACTGGACGATTTACATAAAATTAGGATACATAGATATCAATATGTTGCATACCACGTGCAACAGTTTAACCAGAAAAACTTGGAGAAAAAAGGTTTTATTCATTTTTATATCACCCAATGTGAAACTGTTGTTATTGTAAATTGATGTCGGTGTTGAAAATGTTTTCATAATTTGAAAGTAGCAGATCACAGCAACCTGAAACTGCAGGTTACGCTTATATTATAAAATGCAAAAGCGGTGAATTTTTCAATGAAGAAGATGCTTAAAACATTTGTGAACTTTGTCAATGGTACAAAAGATCCTATTTTTGGTCAAGATTTTCTTTAAAATTTCGGTTCAATACCATGTTTGTCATTTGAAATATCCAGTTTTTATCAAATATTATTTCACATCATCCATGTAACCATTATTTAAGCAATACGTTGCATTGGGTGCTCGAATCGTATGACAAAACATTCCTCAACTTGGAACTGCAGCAATACATTCACTATGATTTCCCTCTATAATTGTCCTGATTCTCTTCAAATGTGGTATGTAAGGACATCACCTCAAGATATCTCTTGGGCTTGTTTTTAACGGTGATCCGCCTATAGGTGGTGCCACCTGTGGACGAAGTTAAAATTTCATTTCTGGACAGTAACTTTTGAAAACCTAAACGGGTTCTTTTCAAATTTGGTATGTGGACAACTTCCCACAGGATCTCACTCGAGAATGTTAAGGTTCCAAGCCAAAGCAGTAGTTTCAACGTCGGGGGACTTCAAACGCTCCGGCAGTAGTATATATAGAGCATTTCGACTCAGTGGCGCCTCACTGCGCATGCGCAGGAATTGTGGAGTGGGTGTGCGCGGGAGTGTTGTGCGCGGGTATGACGATTTTGTGGCGGTATTGTGGCGGTGTTCTGCGCAAGTGTGACGTCATGTATGACGTCACTTCCGGTCTGCGTGAATCGGACGTGTGTATTCCTCCGCGGTGATGCGGTCTGGTGGTGATACGGTCTGCCTTCGCGGACAGAAAATAGTCCCAAATTCTCCGGCATTCTCCGGCAATCTTCAGGGGCGAGAGGGGTCCCTAGTGTACCGATTGGATCGAGTGAGGTGTCAATGTGAAGCATTCGTGAAGGAGCATCCGACTGGGTGGATGTGACGTCAAACTGACGTCATTCTGCGCATGCGCAGTATACCAAGTATATGGAAATAGACATTTTGGCGCCGACATGGGTCACTGTTGGTCCGATGGAGTCGTCTGAGGTCTTATTTTGAAGTTCTCGTGGAGGAACATCCGACTGTGCTAATGGTTCGTCCGTGTTCAAGAGTCTGCGCATTCGTAGTCTGGCCGTAGTATAGAAAGCAGGCATTTTAAGGGTGCGTGGCAGTGTGTTCGACCAACCACTATGGGTCCGTGGTTGTGGTTTGGTGGTGTGGGTTGTTCGCACAGGCGTCACTTCCGGTTTCACAAAAACTACCTCCCAACCCAGAAGAGTTCCAATTTTCCCTTAGACGTAGGGTCCGGATTTTCCATCCGGGGTTTTCCCGGCCCGGCCCGGCCCGGTCCGGCCCGCCCCGGCCGCACTCGCGTTGGCCGCACGCGCGTTGGCCGCACGCGCGCGCGCGCGCGGGTTATCCGGAAGTGTGCAAGGGCACAATATCACAACGGGGTATATATTTCATCCAAGTATAGCGGATAGCGGTTGTCGTGAATAACAACAAGTTCAGCAATGTTTATACAGTTTATTATCCCCAATGTTACATCATACCCAGACTGGGGGAGCCGCCCTGGGTATGTTTAGTATGTTCACAGCAAAACAAATTGAAATATCAAACACTATGTTTTATTATTTAACGCACCGTCACATTTAATGTTTACTGAGCTCAAGTCAACGATCAGCATGTAGACATAGAGAGTATATACGGCATGTTATGCTATTCATCAGTGCACGGGTGACGCGTTCAACCGATGGGGGTGGTCGGTCAGCTTGGTAAGGAAAAACGTGACATTGGTGACCCTCTCTACCACCCATTGTGTGTTGGGGCGTTGATGATGTGCCCATCTCAAGGCATCCACGGTGTCCAGTTTCTCCAGCATCGTCTCTAGCTACGCCCGGTTAATGATGGTGAACGGCTGGTCAAACACATGGTTGTTGACACTGCCATAATAATACCGTAACTGCTCCGTCTCTTTGTGACGTAAGATGTACCCGAAAGCGACATACAATTTGAAGTCCGTAGTTTGATCTTTGAAGATGGCTTCCACGTAGCTGCGTAGACGGGTGAGGTCGGTTAGTGGGAAATTGTAGATATCTTGAATTGGGCGATGAGGGTGGAAAACGATCGATCGATGTCACTCACTGGATGGACGTCCTGTAACAGATCGCTAGGAACATCCACTGCATCTTTCAGAAAATGTTCGATGTCGTCAGGCGTATGACTGGCAACAGTAATGCTAGGGACTGGTTGGATATATAGGCTCTTCTGAACTGTGGGTATAGCCGGGCTCTCTGTGATCGCATCACCAGTGGCATTCGTCTCCCCGGGCCCATCTTCACCGGGTCTGACCTTCCGCGGCTCCTCTTTAGTGGGAAGTTGTCGCCCAAACCGTAGAGACGGGGCATGAATCAAACGCTGAGGCCGTCTTAACTGACTGGGTCGTTTGAAGAGTTGACCACATTCATTACATTGTTCCGTCGCACCCTCGTGAAATGAGCGTTCGTGGCGCAGTAAAGGATCCTCCCGATTAAATGACCGTGCGCAGGTTATACAAGTATACCGTGCGTCGTTGTGGACGGGAGACTCGTGCCGTCGCAAATTTTCTGGGCGAGTAAACTGCTTCTGGCAAGTTGTGCAAGTGAACATCTTGGTGGTTGACAGAGTGTCGTAGCTCCTCTCGTCAGAGTGGCTCAGGCTGGTCAGGCAGGTTCAGGCTGGTCAGCCAGGCTCAGGCTGGTCAGGCAGGTTCCGGCTGGTGAAGCAGGTGAATGAATGCAGCAATTCCCGAAAAATTCTCACTTTTATACACCTACATAGAAGTGCCCGGATGCAGACGCGGACGTCACCGAAAAAAACACCCACAGTCAACTGACCACACGCAGTCGCCCCCCTCAAGACTCTCATACTTACCCGGATGAAAAACACGGACGTCACCGAAAAAAACACCCACAGACAACTCGCCACATACAGTCGCCCCCTCAAGACCCTCATACATACCAGGATGAAGACACGGACGTCACCGAAATTGTAGGGGAAAAACACCCACAGATAGGTCAGTACATGCATTCCTATCATGTTTCATACTGGTTCCTCCAGCGTGGATGTGCTGTGATGGAGGGGCTAATAAAAGGATTGACCTGTAATCTTTGCTGTTGTTGCTCTCTTTTTGGACTAACCCATCAGAATAGTAAGGATCACGGACTACACCCGTAGAGCTACGTATAGGTGCGCATGTGTGACATGGTCTATAAAACACGTCCCTCTGGATCCCACACCCCCATTCCTACGGTTGCAGAGCCATGACGGACATCCATCCCTATGCGACTCGCATTTTACAGCATGCGACCGTGGTTAATTCACTCACGGGTTACAGAGCAGTGGTTCGGTTCATGTTTGCAGATGGCGACGACAACGAGGGGCGACGCCAGATCCTGAAAGAGTTCACAGAAGCGGTCCTCGACAGAGTGCACTCGATGGAGAGGTGTGCCATCACTCACCACTACTGGACTATGACAGCCATCCTTGATGCTCGGGCTGTGGACCACGAGCGCTCACGCAGCAACCAACCACGGCTCGTTGGCCTCACAATAATCTTTGCCCTATTGGCCCTGGCGCTGTGGCATTAACAGTGGGACCTGACCATAAATACGAGGGTCAGACACAGTGTGCGTCATTCACCGTTCGTCATTGGGACAACCATGTCACCGAGGGACCTGACCATAAATACGAGAGACAGTCAGAGTGTGTGTCATTCACCGTTCGTCATTGGGTCAAGCATGTCACCAGTCCTACGAGCCATCCTTCCCCTTACACCCCGGGTGGGGTTACACGTCTATGAAGATAAAGTCACCCTCGTGGAAGACCGTGGAGATGTTTGCTGGTCGCGCGCTGAGACCGTATCGAAAACGGTTACGCTACACCGTGACGGCTGGACCAAATTTAAACGGGTGTTGAGCGGTGAGCTCGACGGAAACCTCATCCACATAGACAATGCCATCTACATACACCGTGGACCCTTCTTCCCACGCCTGGGCCGTTACCAAGACCCTAAGCGAGGCTTCACTCTAGACCCCGATCTGTGGACAGCCTTCGAGAAAGTGGTGCCTATCGTGGACCAGCTGTTAACACCGGACGAGCGGTCAGCTGTTCAGTTGGAGTGGGCTCGTGCCCTGAGAGAAGCGGCCGCAGAACCCAATGAACAAATGTCTAGCAATGAAGCGGAGCCAGACGACGATACCATTGATTATCCGGCTAGACTCATGACGGAGCATATAATACGGGCGTATCTCAGCTTGATCCCCGAGGTCTTCCTGCACGTCTATGCGGATACGGTCGATATCATAGAGGAGGTGGGAGACATCTGTGATGCAGACCCTACACAACCGTGCCCGGCTCACATTCGTCTGTCCCGGGAGGGCTGGACCAAATTCAAACGGGTATTGTCTGGTGAACTGGACGACGACCTCATTCACTTGTGCCACGATGTGTACATCCGACGTGGCCCTTTCTTTGCTCAATTGCCTCGGCTAAATGGGGGTACAGTGCATTTTACCCTTCACCCTGTTCTATGGTCTGCATTGGAAGATGCCGTGGTAGATGTGGATCAAGTGCTTATCAAGCGGTCATCAGACGAGTTGGACTGGTCATTTACCATGGACACCGTGGAAGCCAACGAAGAAAATCAGAAAAAAACTCTGGCCCAAGATATACCCGTTATAAATAAACGATAGAGCCAGGATCCATCATCATTTATCACCATGAAGCGCTGGGAGAAGGTGTTGGATAACTTATACTACTGTCCCGACAGTCCGGCGGCCTATAGTGCATTGTCGGCTCTCTATCGAGCGGCCAAACCCCAGGGGATACAACGTGCCCAAGTCCGAGATTGGTTAAGAAATAAGACACCTATACCTTACATCGATCTGTCCGTCGCCATTTTCTACGGAACCGGGTCATCGTGGGAGGAATAGATGCCCAGTGGCAAGCGGATTTGGTCGATATGAGCGCCTTTGCCAAACACAACGATGGGAATCGGTATATCTTGACGTGCATCGATATCCTGTCAAAGTATGCGTGGGTGGTACCCATCCGGACGAAAACGGGGGCGAATCTCGTAGCGGCGTTCAAGGACATCTTCAAGACTTGGCACAAACCCTTGTATTTGCAAACCGACGAAGGCACGGAATTCCTCAACCGACCGTTCCAACAGTTTCTGAAAGCCCAGAAGGTCTTCTTCTTTCACACCTACAACGAGACCAAGGCATCCGTGGTGGAAAGGTTCAACAGGACATTCAAAGGTCGCATGTATAAATATTTCACCTATAAGAATACAAGACGATACATCGATGTTCTCCCGAAACTTTTGAGTGGTTACAATCGAGCCTATCACCGGAGTATACAGAGAGCCCCCATTACCGTCACCCAACGCAATGAAGCCCAAGTCCGGCGTGTCTTGTACCCCAGGCAATCGCAACGAACGCCGGGTCGGGGACCCTGTACGGATCAGTAAAGTCAAAGGTCAATTTGAGAAAAGTTACTTGCCCAACTGGAGCGATGAGCACTTCCTGATTAAACGGCGCCTACCCCGACAGCGAGTCTATGAACTGGAATATCTTCAAGGGGAATCGTTGCTAGGGACGTTCTACGAGACGGAATTACAGCCTGTAGTAAAAACAAAGCAAGACCACTACACGGTGGAGCAGATTTTGAAAATGGAACGTCGACGTGGCAAACTGTTTCATTTCGTCAAATGGCAAGGCTGGCCCAGTTCCTTCAATTCCTGGGTCGCGACCAACCAGGTGAAACGACTATAAAGCCAGACACCACTACCGTCATCCTTCATTCCACGTTCGACCATGAACACGGTGCTATGGACCAACAGCAGCTGCCTCTGAACACAGCGTCTCCCAAAACGCGCACATCGCAAGTGGGCTTTGTGGTGATATTGCTAACCCTGCTGAGTGTGTTGTACGGAGGTGTGTTTTACGATATAGTCTATGTCAGTACTCTACTTAAACAACTTAGAACTCCAGCCCCTAGTCAACCCAGTCTACAGATAGCACTAGTCAACCCCGTATCGAGCCCATTCATCACCACCACCACGTGTACAAGCCACATCGAGCTCCACACCGAGCTCCACACCTACACCAAGTACATCCACTACGTTTGAAAACCCACCGGATTTCATCACTCACAGTGAACGCCCATCGACAACGACGACCGACATTGTACCCTTCACCACTCCAGTTCACTCGTACCAAATTTACAAGAGCGGGTTACCACGACAGCGGATACACCTCCAACCATGGACCCTCGGTGGCACCATCCCTTCACTTGCGTCATCGCAGGGTCGACGGGCTCCGGCAAAACGCACTTCGTCAGGAAGCTCCTTCAACACGCCGGCAGCATGATCACTCCACCCATTGCCCGAGTCGTGTGGTGTTACGGAGAATGGCAGGCAGCGTATGCAGCAATGCTCCACATCACGTTCGTGGAAGGCCTACCCAACCTGGTCTCATGGCGGAGACGGATGCGCGGGTCACCCAACTCTTTACCAAAGGCAGCCATCATCGACGGTTCAGCATCATCTACATTGTGCAGAATCTGTTCCGTAAAAACAAAGAACATCGGAACATCAGCTTAAATGCCCACTACCTGGTGGTCTTCAAAACCCCGAGAGATACCACTCAACTGCTGCACCCGGCGAGACAGATGTATCCCGGCCGCACACCGTTTGCGTTGGAAGCCTTTAAAGATGCCACAACCCCTCAGCACGGGTATATGCTCGTCGACCTCAAGCAAGCCACCTCCGACCACCTCCGACTACGGACCGGCATCTTTCCCGGAGAGACCCACCACGTGTACATGCAAAAATAATGTAAACACATCCACAGTGGCTCCCCCAGCTGGGGTGTGTGTTTGATGATGGGGATAATAAAAAGAATTAATACCACATCATGGTTGACTTTTGTCTCTGTTCTCTGAGGTAGATAAAAAGGGCAGGGTTGTGGGTTCTAGCATTAGTTGTACATGATGTCTGCGCGAGTACGGAAGCACGCTCCGACGCTCCGTGTATTGAAGACGGTCCCACCCGAGTTGGTCTGAACCATTGTACGCGGTGCGGACCCTGACCGTGTACGCTGTCTGTGCGAGATCGGATACAACCTGTTAAAAGGCAACGTACCACTGACTCCGGCTCAAAAGACCAAGTTGGCCAAGCATAAGACAGGTCTCCGAACACTAGTCCGGAAGCGAGTCTCTCAAACACAAAAGAAAAAGGTGTTACAGAAAGGCGGCTTTCTCGGGGCCATCTTAGCACCGTTGGCCGCTTCCGTGTTGGGTTCTGTATTGGGTGGACTCTTCGGTCGACAATGAACCACACGAAAAAAATGGTCCTCGTCGAACCACGGTTCCTTCCAACCCTCCAATCGCCCTACCCTGTTCCACCTACGGTGAAGACCATAAACACCCTCGATGAAGAGATGCAATAGATCTTACAACGACCAGGGTTAAGCGACAGTGAGAAAGTACAACAGTACAATGAGACGCTTCAACGGTACATGACGTTCATGAACCAACACAAAACCATCTCTACCCCAGCACCATCACCACCACAACGCGACACACCGCCGACCTCAGCACCGCTCCAACAGCCGCCATTACCAGGGGTACCACCCACAGCCCCACAGTGGGTGGAAGACGAAGTCCAGAAGCGTGTACCTACATCGTTCAAGAAACAAGCTGGCCTGGTATTACAACGGATGAAACAGAATCCTAACATGACTTGGAATGATAAAGGTGAACAACTGGTACAGAATCAGGTGGTCCCCGGTACCCATTTGACGGATTTAGTGAATGACCTGATGCGTCAACGCAGGTCGCACACGGATCCTCGAGGATGGGAGGTCTTCGCTCAAGGCTTGAAAGACATGTATGTACCACAGGAATTGGTGGGGAATCCCCAGCGCTGGGCCTGGATGCAGCGGACCCAACAACCGCCGAGTGGGCCACTACCTTCCTGTGAAGCCGAGTGGGAATCGCAGTCACCCCCCAAAACACCACAACGACGGGCACCTTCTTTTCACGCCTTTAAAAAACCACCCTTGATCAAGACACCCCACATCTCCAGATCCGTGACACGTAGCAATTCACCGCGACGAACACGACGCCGGACACAACCGCCCAAGGCCTGGAACACCTATTAAAACCAACAGCAGCAGTAGGACAGCTCAATCGCCATGTTTTACCTCCCCCTACCCAGTAACAGTTCGCTGGATGTGTTTCCTGACAACACCTTGGCCAAGTACGTGACCCAGTTACCGCAACCGTTGCACTTACCTGGGCGCTGGGAATGTGGCCTCGTGGATATCCAATACCCTTACTCGTGGTACAACGTGCGAGCCAGTGAAGTGTGGTACGAGGTGACTTGCGAAGGAAAAGACACCCGACTCACCCTCCACGAATGCCAAGACGATACCCCCAAGGAGTGCATACAGGGGCTGACAAGGCTGTTGCATTATAAGACTCTACGGGAGGTCACGAATGTTTCAAAACCCATCAAAACCTTTCCCTTCAAGAATCACGTGGACTTCGATTACAACGCACACAACGGCAAGGCACAGATCATCCTCACCGCCAACGTGAGTGTCACACTGAGTCCTATCCTAGAGCAAATGCTGGGTCTCGCTCATCCGACCTACACGGATCCATCCGAGGACCATGGTCAGATCCCGATGGATATGAAGTCGTGTATGTACGGACTCTACGTCTACTCGGACGTGGTCGACAACCACATCGTGGACGATATCAACACACCTCTGTTACGGGTGGTTCCCATTAAAAAGACGTATGGAGATCAAGTCACCCACAGTTTCACCCACATGCTCTACCTACCCGTACGACAAACCGACATCAACACGACCACGGTGGATATAAGAGATGACACGGGACGACCGGTGGCATTCGAACGAGGAAAAGTGGTGCTGACACTTCATTTTCGACAAGGACGTGCTCCACATTTTGCATAATGAAAGTACCTTACGAGTGCGATGCACGCAGCTATATGGACTATTATGCCCAACAGGCCGGGGGTGGCTTTCCGGTCTTTAGCGGTGCACGCATGCAACGAGGACATGGGCTGAGGAACATACTCGGGAGCATCGTCAAAACGTTCTTACCCTTGGTGACGCGTGGAGTAAAAGCAATCGGCAAACAAGCGGTACGCAGTGGACTGCAAGTCGCCGGTGATGTCTTGGGGGTACGGCACCCAAAGAAGCCTTGAAACGGCGGGCCAAAGAAGCGGGAGGTGTGTTGGTGGCCAAAGCACAACGCACCGTAGGGAATAAAAGACCTGCACCCCCGAGACCGCGCACCAGTCGACGACCGACCCAGCGACGACGCACATCGAAGACCCAGGATATCTTTTCTTAAAACATGTCCTTAATCCAAGCAGAGTCCTGCCCCTCCACCAACAGTGAATTTGATTTGTGGACCGTACCGCCTACACAGGGCAGTGCCGAACAAGGATTATGGGTGGAGCATCTCCCGCTCTCCAGTATCAACGAAACAGGGCCCATCGAGTTCACCATCAGTAATGCGGATACGGCCTATGTGGATTTAGCCCATACGTACTTGTATGTGAAAGCCAAGGTCGTCAATGGGGATGGCTCCAGAATCGTCGACCAAGCAACGGTGGGCCCGACGAATCTCTGGCTGCACTCTATATTTCAACAGGTGTATATTTTTCGCAGCGACAAACTCATCAGTCACTCGACCAACACGTACCCCTATCGAGCCTACATCGAGACGCTGTTGTCGTATGGACGAGAGGCTAAAAAATCTCAGCTGACAGCCGCTTTATTCTACCAGGACACAGCCGAGCACATGGGCGCAGAGAACGACAATGCGGGATATAACAAACGGGAGGCTTTCACCGCGAACGGCGTCTCGGTGGATCTCATGGGTCGACTGCACGAAAACATGTTCATGCAAGACCGGTACCTCTTGAACAAGATCCCCATCAAAATCCGACTGATACGGGCGCCTCCGACCTTCGCCTTGATGGCCACTAACGTAGAGGGGCATGCAGCTGACTATAAGATTGTCATCCAAGACGCAGTCCTGTATGTTCGAAAAGTGAAACCGAATCCAGCCGTTCAATTGGGACACCTCAAAGCATTGGAAACAAAACCAGCCCAGTAACCTATCCGACGTGTGCAAACCAAAGTGTTCTCTGTGCCTGCTGGAAATATGAGCGCCAACAAAGAAAACCTGTTCCCGGGGGAACTACCCAAGCGATTGATCCTGGCCTGTGTGGAAAATACCAGTTTCAGCGGAGCCTACCCAGAGAACCCGTTTGACTTTAAACAATTCGGCATCAATTTTGTGGCCCTGCATGTGGATGGACAACAGGTCCCGGCCACGGCCTTAACACCGAACTTTGGGCGCGCGAATTTCATTCGAGCCTATCAGAGCCTGTTTACAGCCACCGGTCAAATCAACAAGGATGAAGGGAATATGATCAGTCGGGAGGACTACGCGAACGGATACACGTTGTTCTATTTCGATCTGACCCCCACCTTAGAGAACGACCATCAGCTGGCCCTCGCCAAGCAAGGCAATTTACGGTTGGAAATCCACTTTGCACGAGCCCTCCGGAGCACCGTCAATGTGATCTGCTACGCCGAGTTTGACAACATCATTCAACTGGACAAGGCGCGCAACGTCCTGTGTGACTTTGCCACCTAACATGGATACAGACCAGATAACCACCGTGCTGGAGAATGACCCAGAGACACGTGTGGTCTTTCAAGGGGTGTTCGCCCGAGATGTGTTCGCATTAGACCGTATGTATCCTGCTGCTTACGTTCTCAACACGGACCCGATGGATCGGCCCGGTGAACATTGGATGGGCGTGTACTTGACAGAACAGCAGGGCAAATACTTTGACCCGTACGGCCTGCCATCCCTCCATTCCGATTTAACAGACTGCATGGATCAAGGCACAGAGACGTGGTGTTGGAACAGTCAAACGTTGCAAAGCCTGACTAGTAGCGTGTGCGGACAATATTGCTTGTTTTACCTGTACCATCGATGCCGGGGAAGAACCTTATCTACCATCGTACAGATGTTTGACGAGTACCCCAAGGCCGAGGACCGAGATGTACTCGTATATGACTGGGCCGCCCATCATTTCAATGTACAAGCCCCGTTCTGGGCTTAAGTCCTTTCAGTGTACAAGCCCCCTGTTCTGGGCTTAAGTTCTTTCAATGTTCAAGCCCCCAGTTCTGGGCTTAAGTTCTATTGATTTCAATGTACAAGCCCCCTGTTCTGGGCTTCAGTTTTCACGTGGTTGTTCTCACGTTGTTGTTGTTACTGAATAAAAAAATGACATCTCACCAAAAAAAACCCTGTCTTGTGTGTTTTCTATATGAGCATAATGCATGAAGGCTATAACAGACATGTTATAATATTGATCAGCGATACGCATTTGATATTTTTGGAACATCATGATGTCTTGCCGGCATCATTGAAAACTGTTGACCGCCTCTCTCTTGCAGGAAACAAGCCTATGTTTATGTATACTATGATTGTCTTTTTGAATTAGGTGCTAATACTGTTATATGAAAAATGGAATAGGTCT